>OX376375.1:55041244-55288744 GCA_947369275.1 Nemotelus nigrinus
TTGGATACAAGGCTTGATGTCGGCCAGAGAAGAAGTAGTTGGGCTATGCTACATGTTCAGGCCGGGCGAAAGAAAAAAATATGTAAATTGATGTTGGCATCTGAGTGGGATCCCGCGTTACAGGCGAAGATGAAGCATAAGGATGTGAAAGTCGTGGCGGCAGAGCAGCCGGGGTCCAGTTCGAAAGAATGCTAAAGAGAGCTGATGGGTGTATGTGTGTGTTTGATGTAGCAAGGTGTATGATAAAAAAAAGCTGCTGTTGCTGGTACTTTGTAAAAAGGATGGTATCTTTATGGTAAAAATGTGCAAAGAATATCTGTTTCAATAAATATCAAATTCGAATCCCATTAGTAGGTTACAAGGAATCCAAGATGCTTCCGATAGTGACTAAGAGATAGATGGGATATTTGTATGTGCTTCAAGTTGGTCTTGCTGTAGTGACTTTGCTTTTCGAAGAGATTCGAGGTCATATTGCTGTTTTCCGATGGATGTTTTGCAATATGGCAAATTTCTAGGAACATATTAGCGAGCTATTTGTTGCTGAAATTTGAATCGAATTTCACGAGGGTGGATTTGTGGATGATATGGTTGTCTTGCTACCGAATCATGTAAACAATTTTGAGAAATGTACTCTAACTGCTGTCGAAAGTGTATGTCATACTTGATCCTCTGAAATATAATATTCTGTTTTTAAAAAGAGAAAACACAGAGGTTCAAGGATGTAAAATTGCTTACATCATGACAATGTAAAACTACAGGATTTCACAAAATAAATATACAATATCGACGCAATACGTGCATTTAAACGGCAATTAGCGTTGAAAAGGAAAATTGCAACCATACTTTTCTATTTACACCTCCCATTAGCGTCTCGCTCATCGAACCCACAAATGAGTGAAATGAAAAATCTGCCAAACAATCAAAAACGTGAATTCCAGTCACAAAAGTTTAAAATACTTTAAAAATGTATCGTTTCCCTCACATCATCTTAACAACTGTCGCCTCTTGCTGGCTACCCGCCATGCTTACTGCCATTTCATCGCCACCTCACAAAAGCATGGAAAAACTTAAGCATCTGTTCCTTGAATTCCGTGAAACGAACGGGATCGTTTGAAATAACCTAAAGACACCTGTAAATAGGATTATGTCCATGTAAATGCGATATTCTTGTCTTTCGTTCGCTATTTAAGAAGATTTACGGTAATCTCGTGGAAAGCGTTGATAGTAACGCTGCGAAACAGCCGAAGAAAAGGATGAAAATGTTTTCTCCCCGTTTTCCCGAGAGGCATATTATCTTAGGGAATCCGGTTTTCGTGTTTACTTGAAAATATTGACAAGGTCTTCTTTTGAATTGGTGTCATTTGATCACTTTGGAAGTAAGAACCAGGTACTTAGCTCTTTTCGCTACTGACAAAAAAAACGTAAAGATATAGGCATGATACGGAGAGATACTGTCTTGATATGATTATACAAAGTACGGGTGAAAAGCATCAGCTAAGGAAATTTTTCGGTTGTGAAGGGATTTCACGAAATTTCCAAAGCAGATTTAATGCAAAACACGAAGTTCTATCAGATGAAAGTATCAAGGACACGTTTTTAGGCCGATTTTATGAAACTTTATTTGAATTCAAATTGGATTATTGATGGATGTGTCAGTGCACTAATTTAAGGTCTAATGGTCGTTTGTGTTTATGTTAGTAATCTGTTGATTCGACCCTGTTTGATGCTTTACTCATGCAGAATCATGTTGAGTGTTTGCATGCAGGTAGATAGTAAAGTTAAGAATGAACAGATCAATTATTCGAAATTGAATCTTATCGAAAAAAATATTTCTCCTCTGGGATTCCACAGCAAAGTTTTCCACTGTTAACTGGGCGTTTTTATATGGTGAATTTAATATTGAGTTGATTCGATGATACGTCTTCGACGACTCCTCTGCGTTCTCCCTGCTTATTAAACTGAAAGTCCGAATCATGTAATCCAATGAAACATACTCCAATGAAATGTAGACCAATGCATCTCCAAAATAAATTCGCATAAAATCAATCGTTAACAAGATATATAAGAAAAACTGATTTTCATAGCCTTTGGCCGTTGGTTGTTTGCCTTCTCTCTGCCAAACTTTCTATGTTGGATCTGGACCAATCAATTTAAACTTTGATTTGCCAGAGAAAACAATTTTTTTCCAGTCTGTAGAGGTCCAATTTTGTCTCTCGGTTCACCAGCTAAAACATGACTGCTTCATTTTGTTCTTGAGTAACAGGCTTCTTGCTGGAGTTCAACATGCTGGTCCCATCCAGGTCAACTTTTATTGCACCGTCCACCTTGTTAACGTAGCGTTCCACACTGCGCGAAGTTGTGCCGCATTTAGGAACCAATTCGATAACCAAACGAAATTCAGATGATTGTTTTCTTTGCTGGTTGTTTTTCATTTCACACCGCTACTTTCTTCGGAAAACACTTTATACCGTCCAATCGCTACAGCCAATACTCCTGGCGATTTCGCATTTCGATGCGTTTTGCTGTGTTTCCGTTTCCGCTCGTATCTTGTTACGAATTGGCAAGCTGTTGCCACTGATTATACTTAACATAAATGGGGAAGGTTTTCATCTTTCTCACTCTATAACACTTATTAGATAAGCAACCAAGACCAGTTAAATTCACAATTATATATAATTCAAAAATAAAAGAAAATTCCAAGACAGAGTACTAATATCGATAAATTGTGTAAGACCACACAAAAGTCGTTATATTATTCAGACTACAACATGTCGGAAATGTCACTTGAACTGCGAATGTTTATTTTTCACGAAACATTTTTAACCCTTGGCAAGTTCACAATTAATCTCGAGGCCGACAAGCAATCGTCTTTGCATTCCCAATGTCGAATCTTCACCGCAGTCAACTTCACAAGCATTTAATACAACACTGTAAATAAATCCAGAATCTCTTCGAAAAATCACCGAAACACTGATTGTTATAAGCAGAAAGATCGTTGCTGTTGCTGCTGCTACTGCAAAGTTTCCTTTTCGTCTTATTACTACTCGCAAACTAAATCAAGCGGTGGCGGGGAACACTAGAATCCATTTAGCGTCTTAAGCTTTAAAAAAAACTGTTTTCCAACGTTTTTAATACAGCTCCCCCGGTAGACAATCTCCGATCCAAAACTGTCCAGGCTGTATACTTTCATTTTCCATCTAAGTTACCATTTTATAACTTGGTTATAAAAATATAACTAAGTTACCATTTTATAGCTGAAAAATAATAAACTTACTACGCATAACTTAAATATGACCCGTTTCATTTTTCCTACCAGCCGACATATCCCATACAGTCCAAATCAGATGATGCCTTCACCTTCATTGTTTTTGTTTTTGATACAGCCATACAACGATCTAAGTGCTTCATGAGACCAGCTTTCCACTATCAGGGTGATACTTGCAGGCGCTTAGCTCCGATCATTGCATCCGGCATCAAAACGAATGCTCTGTAAGTGTTGCTTTTAGTAGCTGTCGTGGGGACGACCCTGCCCTGAGAAGAGTCTCACAGAAACCCGGGAAACTAAAAGGAAGAAAAAAGAATTTACAAAAAAAAATTCTTTCAAGATCGAAGGTTTTGTCCATGATAAACTCCTAGAATTTTCCCTTTTTCATCAGTCAGGTCATAAGTCACATCGTCAGGCTGCACTGAAGCTGGAATAAATTTTTATTTATTTTATTAACCAAGCAAGGTACAAGTTACATAAACAGTAAAAATATGAGTATGTAAAAAAAGGAAAAATTAAATACAATAAATAAAAC
This sequence comes from Nemotelus nigrinus, assembly GCA_947369275.1. Taxonomy (NCBI): domain Eukaryota; kingdom Metazoa; phylum Arthropoda; class Insecta; order Diptera; family Stratiomyidae; genus Nemotelus; species Nemotelus nigrinus. The sequence continues at coordinate 55,045,045 of OX376375.1, forward strand.
ATTGACATATAGCTTAGGATAAAAGGTTGCGGATGGCTTGGAAAAAAGAGAATTTGAAGGATAATTTTGAAACCGTTGGAGAATACACCAAGCTTAGTGGTGAAACGATCAGCGGCATTACTAAGTGCAAAGTTTCTTACAAAAATCTCTTGGTCAGGACTGAAAGGTTTGATACGACTTCGGAGATAATACACCCGGACACCCTTGGCATGAGCGGCAGCCAGTTTATCTTTCACCTTCTCCTGAATCCATCGCAACCTGTCAGTGTATGGAGACGTTTATCTCCCCATCTTCATATGCTTGCATTGTTCGAAGCCGCACCGAGCTCAATACGATGAAAATCAAATAGAAGGAAGTCATGTGAGCAACCAGTTTTCACTTGTCACTAATTAAATGCCAGCTAAAGGTGCATTTTTTTTATCTTTTCTAGAGTTAATCCAGGACACTACTTAATGACATTGTGAAAATAATATTTGAATTTGAAAATTATGAGTATTTTCAGATATTTAAAAAAATATGAGGGCCGAGGATTTTTTTTTTGCACCGGGTGTAGAATCATTGTCAAATCGGTCACATGCAGACACTAAAATTCAATCATTCTTACGACTATACAGATCCTTTTTATTACCTCCCTTAGAATACGTGTCGGTGAAGTGGTTTCCATATCATGAATGTGACAGGCTTTTCATGATTCAACGGTTGCGTGTGAAGTCAAAGTTATTATAACTTCTAAACTCTTTTTATCCGAAAAATTGTCAAAAAGTGTATTTTTGTCTCAGCGATTCCCATATTTCAAGTTTCTTTCTGTTCAAATACAGCTTTCTTATACATATTGCCTGAAATTGTAAATTCTCAATCAATAGAATTTGATTGTTTAACAAGCAAACGATCAAATACGTGCAAAAATTATATAATACCATATTGTATCCAAATCGGTATTTATAAGTGTTTTATAAAGAAATATACCTCCGCGACAAACGACAAAGTTTATTTGAGACGCGACCGATTCTCACAGCCATTGCATGCACCGCCATTTATCTCCAAATACCGCCAAACTGTCAGCTCATAAACATGATCGTATCTCTCTTAGAGATGTGGCGCCTGTTTCCATCCAAGTTCAAATTGCTTCATTTAAATTGAATCGGCAATAATATGCTATGAATTCTCTTCGTTTTTTATTATCTACGTCTTAGCTCGCACTATTAGGCTCTGTGGCTGCCGCCTCCGGACAGATTCCGGAGATGCCATACTTAGGCCAACAATGGCCCACTATGATATAGCTCACAATTTTGGAGTCACTTAATCTTATAAAACCAAAAACTCATGTCAAAATTTTAAGCGATTTGATTTAGTATTTTATATCACGTAAGGACATATGACCTCTAAACCCTATTCAAGTCAACTACCTGTAAAGATTTATATTTTAAAATCCATAGAAAACTTCAGCGAAAATTCTCGTGATTTATATTCTACCTTCGGTATAAAACTATCCGCATACATACATACCAAACAGTACAACTCTATCAGCACATGCAAGATAAAAGTAAGTATGTCCTATTAAAAGTGTTTTCTCATACCACTCGCCGCCTCGACTGCAAAAATTCCACCAAACCGAGGGCTCAAAAAAAGAAACTTTTACTGACATTGATATAGGTCGCTTTTGCGTCTGCTTTACCTTTAAGATATTCCACGCCATTAAGGACATTCTTCAACATTTCTCATTGGACTTTCATTCAATTTGCTTTCCGTTCGATTTCGAGATTCTCTCAAAAGATATTCCTAGCTCGGTTTGGATCTAACTCGAAGTCTTTTCACCTGACTTGCGTCCTCTTTGCTGCTACAAAGCATACTTAAACGGCTATCTCATTTTTCGGCTGCAGATACAACCGCATCCCCTCTAGAAAATTTCCATTTCTCAAAAGATCAGACGAAAATTTATAAGGGAAAAGAAATGAACCATCGAATGGCAAGAAAAAAATGGGAAACAGATATAATACATCGGGTATCATCGTTATCCTTGTCGAGATACAGACATATGGAAAGTGGATTTTTGTTTTGTTCAGGGTATGCGATAGCAAAGGTGAACTTCAATATGATATGGGTCATCGTCGTTGTTGTGAAGCTTCCTGAGTCGAATTGTATTTCATTTTTCTTTGTACTTCTCTCAATTATGTATTCCATGCAGGAATTTTCGTTTCCTTGAAGCAAGATTGCAGAAGGATATTTCCTAAAGCACAATTGTGGTTGATTTTTAGATTAAAGGTTGCGTTTGTTTGTTCAGCGCAGAAATGTTTAAAGCTTTGAGCAAATTAGTGAAAATATGAAGAGACTTAACGGAGTACTGGATGAGAAGATTATGATTAAACTTTCTATGTTCTCGATACAAAAGTGAGACACTATGGGTCGAGCTGAGGCTTGTTGAAAATCTCTGAAAAAAAACGGTCATGCGTTACTTCACTGTTGGTTTGAAATGAATTTGTTTGTACATAAGCTTTAATACACAGCCTTATGTGTATAAATGGTCACCTTTTTGATTGAAAAAAGGCCGCAGTAGCGTATGCCTCTAAATTTTGGACAATTCCTATTTTATCTCGCCCCTATTTAATGTGGAAACCTCGCTTCTTTCCTAACTTGCTTGATTATATTCGAAATGAACACAACCTGCACCTAATCTCCGCATCCTATCGATGCGAAAATATCCTGCCAATTCAATAACTATAAATAGCACAATTTCGAAATCAAACAATTAGCCCCGGAAGCTCGCAATTCCGATATCTCGCCTTAATTGTCAATTTCCCCGAAATTAAATCTTAAATTGCTTCTCCCGCTCTTCCAATTCCTCTCACAGTAAATCCACAAACTGTACCGAGACACCTAAAAATCCAATCTATTGTACATTCTTCGATCCATGAAATTTGCACGTTTCAGTGCTACATTTATATCTATTACCTTTCTCCCCGCATTTCTTTGGTAATTTTCTCATCGGGGGTCAATGTCCAACGGCGGATCTGTCTAATTGCCTACCTTTCGAACACTAAATGCCTGTCGATCTGAAATTCTCATGTTCTCTCATTGGAAAAAAATCCATTTTCATCCTTCATTGCTTCGACTCCTGCTAATCCCTGGTGTGAGACGCGAAAAATCTCTTCGAGACACTTATAAACTCAAGTTCCATCAATGCAACCAATTTCAGCTACCACGCCAACGTCCTTATAATTCAACGAGTGTAAAGTGAAAATTCCATAGCAAAAAAAAATCCATTTTAAGACACGCTATGGACAAAAAAAAAGTCCAACGGAGCCGCGAACACTTGAAAGATACTGGGCGAAAAAAATTCGAAATCTCCGGAAGCGCCTGAAAGATGTAAATCCCACAATTAATTGCCCGGAAGATTTCCGTTCGTTCTCGTTTCGCGCTTGAAGATTGGTACCTAAGCAAATACCATGACAGATCAGATTCCAATTAAAATCTAGGGGTCGAAAAACATCGAAATGTACACAATGAATGAACGGGATTTGTGCTAGGAGCAAGAAAAAAAGATACTTTCAGTCAAGCATAGACAATATTGGCACTTTTGTTACGGAATAAAACAACAAATTAATTTGTGTAGCTAAAGAAAAAAAAAACAAGAAATAATAGAACTAGAAAATGAGTCGGGGAGCTGTTACTTGACCCTTGGGGTAATGTTTTTCCGTTAGGTGGCTGGTTTGAAATTTGTTAGGTTTGTTGTTTTCTTCATTTATTTATTGAAATATCAGTTGAATGTAGCAGATCAGCGCTGTTTGTTGGTTTGTGGTGGATCTCAAAAAAATAACATTTGTGTATCTGTACCGTCGTGTAATCAAAAATTAAAGAAAAATAATAATACCTGTAAGGTGATTAGGATAGGAGACAAATACTGGGCAACTCAGGCCTTTTGTTTTTGATAGACAATTATTTTTTCTTCTTATATTTTACAGAATACAGTAAACGAAATTGAATTAGCCGCATTCTAGCGGTGCAATTAAATTTGCGATTTACGGCGTAAAGAGAGTAAATAAGTAAAACAAAGATTATTTTAATTTACATTTATTATTTTAAGATAAATCCAGAAAAGTAATATCATCGCTTAAACTTAATAGTAAAATTAAAACTAAACAACTCTATTCTAGAGCGAAATTGATTTAAACGCAGTCTTACAAAATATATATTTTCATTAAAATCTAATGGAAAATTTTCAGTAATTAATATACCTCCATTTGTATATATAACGGCATAAAATCGATCTGGCATTGATTTTACAAGATTTTGCAATTTTTCATTTGCTTCCGACTTTGTTTGATTTCATTTTTAAGTCTTGAAATATGACTGAATTATCCTTCCCTAACTAAGATCCGCCATCGATTTTCTACGGGCTTTAGATCAGGACTACAAGCGGGCCAATCGAAAGGAGTTATATTTCGTGCAGCAAACCAATGTTTTGCATCGCAGAAAACGCGAATCGTAGCATTATCTTGCTGAAAAATTAAATCCTTGTCCAGGTATTACTCCATGAATGTAATTAAAACTCCTTCTATCAACTCCACATAATTTTCTGAATATAAAATTCGATTTAATGTAAAACAAATTGGTGTCCTGGCATTATAAATAAAAGCTGCCAAAACCATAAGGACTTCAAAGCTGTATCTTATCTTAGGAGGATTATTTTGACGTTAGTCATGCCAATACTAATTGAATCCGTCGGGTCCATTCAGATTAAATTTTTTTTTCATCTGAAAAGTTGACGGTTTTCCATTTGTCCCCCATATCCATATGATTTTTCGCAAACTGCAACCGATTTTTTTTATAGTCTGGTTTGATTAGCGGATTTTTATCAGGTTTTTTTTTTCTACTTTATGTGGTCAGTGGATGATAAAATTTGCAGCACTCGTCTTTGAGTCACAGACATTTCCAATGTACTTAAAATCCAAATAGCGCTTAAATGTTTTTTTGTTGTCACAGATATTATTTGACCCCGTTGTCACGCATATGTTTTTCTATTTCCTTTTTTGTTACAATTTTCGGCGTAATCAGTGTAGTGAGATATGGCAAATGTTGACGAGCCGAGAGATTAAATGGTCAACTCGATCTATTCTCGCCTGTTTTTCACTTGCCAAAGCATAGCAAGCACGAGAGTGTGAATGGTGTTTTCACGGCCATGCACTTGTTTTATGACACGCCGCCTCCACTAGCAATTTCCCATGGCATAACATTTTAAATTGCTAGTGGAGGCTACCTATGGTATGCCATATTTTATGGTCTGCCATAAATGGTAGGCAATATAGTATGCTATTTGCTTCGCCATCTGACTGGCATTATTTTGACAGTACTTGACATCAAAATGGCGCTGAACCGTGGGAATGGTTTATTTCTTATAAGAAAATGTAGGGATTCTGAATTCAAAGGGATTTTTAGATCTCGTTGAGCAATGAAAATAGTCTACAGAATATAAAATGTTGGGAAATTGCGGAAAAATCGAATTTTGATGCGGAATAGTGAAATTATATATATTTTATTTAAAAAAGAAATAATTTCAATTTTGAACGATGAGTCAATATATGAGACTCCCTGTTGATGATTAGCGGATTTTTCAAATGACTTTTATCGCATTCCCCTTCGTACCCCAGCAAATCATATATTAGTTGCATTTTCGCCTGAAATTTCACCCGCTTATCCAAAAAGTAATTTATCCTACACGTGAAGTTTTCATAAGTAGCAGAATTTCTTCGCTCTGCACTTCAAATAACTCCTTTGACACTCACATACAGCGCACGTCCTTCCCGCTCAGAGGCATTTTCGAAATGAAATTGCATGCCATGAAATTGCCCACGCACAGATGGCATACCATAAATTTGACAGTCGTTGCCATCGGAAATGGCAGAGTAAATTGCCAATCGAGGCCCGGTGTGAGGGTTTTTATAGTCTCATCTTAGCTCGAGGCCGCACGAACTGTTGTCGGTTTTACGTATCGAGTCAAAGGAATTTTCAAAAAAAAGGTCTGGTGCTGGCTCCATTAATGTTTACAAATCGATTTGGTTTGCCTAGAAAAACGAGGACAAGATGCATCATACCGGACAAGATGCATGAATATGGAGGCTACGAGTTACACTGGGTTACCTTCCTGCACCACATGCATATCAGCGCACTTAAACTCCACACCCTTCAATCTTCTCAATGCCAACAAGACGAATTTTATGGCGTATTGAGGTAAAAAAAATGGTTTATCGCTTAAATAAACAGTTTCGAGTAAAGACTTTGAATACTCCTCAAATGTTTTGGGAAGTAGTTTCCCAAGTAAATTGGCGAAACATTCGCCATGTAAGCAAATCCGGCATAGAGCTATATTCCAAGCACCAGGCCTGGCCTCAAGCAGTTGCGTCACCATTGATTTTCAGAATTCTTGTCAAATGAGCAGGTGAGTTTCTTCCGAACAGACTCCGCCGAAATTTTGCGAAAGTACACAACGGTTCATAGTGATAGCACACCTTTTGTGATGGTTGATAGATTATAACAGATTTACAAAGACTTAGATTTGTTTTTGATTATTAACTGCATGCCCTTTGAAATGTTTTTCTGCTAATTACAAAACATCCATTGAGACTTCCCAATTGAACCTCCTCCAATTCGAGACCGTGCTATAATTCCCCTTTTTGTAAAATTTTCCAACTTTATTTCGGGACATGACACACCCACCACATAATTTATCTATATTCAGTTTTACTGGATTTTTCTACGTCGTAGTTTTATTATAATCTACTCCCAACTCAACCTCAATCATAAACCCACAGCTGATCAGCCAAGTGCATTTATGAGCATTCGCCGCTAGGTATCGGTTACCAGGCTGCAAGCGCTGTTGTCGACACCAAGATATCAGCTGGGAATGAAAAACTAACAATATGAAGCATCCAACACAGGCTTCATTGCAGTTAACGATGATCAAACACTCAAGAAGGGAGTTATCAAACAAACAATTAAATGTATATTTTTTTATTATTATTATTTCTTCTTATTATTATTGTACTGTTATTATATCTTCGCTGGTCATAAAAAAAATATATGTGCGGACACCAGTGATTCGCAACAATCTACAGTTGTAAAAAAAATTGATGTAAGGAGGATCCATCCAACAAATAGTGTGAGGTAAAACAACCAACATTACTTGGAGGGATTCTGATCCCAATTTTAGTAGTTCCCTGATGAAACTAATGATGATCAATGTCTGTTGCGCAGGAAGAATCCTCTACCCAGGACTTCTTAACGTCCTTGAAGTGGTTTTAACTAGTCCAATAGTGGACGCATAATTCTTTCTTCGATTTTAGCATTTCTGAATCATTTCTTAATCAAACCCACACTGGGCGCATTATTTCTACCTAGATTTAAGCATTTTTTGAATCAACCCCACACATTGATTTATCTAATAAAGCTTAGCTAGCAACATTTCAACCCTTTTTAATATAGAATTTCTTATATTTTTTTATATTTTGGAATAATTTACATGTAGATTCAATATACGCCTTTCTTCGAGTCGAAAATATATGCTTTGTCTTCTAATATGGAACTCCAAGCTTCGCTTACTGTAAAGAGATGGTCACTCAATTCATCAAATTAGTAGCAAGGCAATTGTAGTTTTCACAATATTCTCGAGACAAAGAAATGTTTTCCGTCAAAAATCCCTAACTATCAATTATCACAAAACTAAAGAGAAAAACTAAGAGCTTGTCAAGAAATTTTCCATGTTTTGATAACGTTTTTTTTTCAATACTTCTTAGATATTTACAGACAGTTAAAATTTATGGAATTCGAAACTGTAATTTTAGTAAATATAATTTTAAACAAAATACAAGGACTTTTTGGTACGAAATCGTTGATTAATTGATTGATTCAGTAGACCCCTATCACTGCGATCTTCTAGGTTATTGCATCTCCTATGCATTATCTCCTATAGGATATCCAGGCTTTTTTTTTGAATCTGGTGTTGTTCCTTGACAGGATATTAATTCCCTGGTGAAGGAAAAAGCAGAGCCAAGGAGCTGTCATGTTTCTCTTGATAGTTCTAGACAGTGTGTGAAAAGATGCTCTACACACTCTGCTGTTTCTCCACAGTATCTGCAGCAGTCGTCCTGCTCCTTACCTAATCTGAGGAGGTACTTTTTGCAAGGAAAGTTACCTGTCCATGTTCTCTTATGTTACTTTTGCAGAGAGCCACTGATTCTTTCGCTCTTTTGTTATCGTAGCCATTGTATTTTTTGCGTGTTCTAAACCTTCATGGTTAAGCCAGTAAGAATGAAAAGAATTTTTGCGCCTTTATCAGTTTTATCCATTCCTTGGTGCCGATCATGGTCAGGATCAATATCAACTCGAGTCTTTTCAGTGTCTCTTTTTTATTTAAGACCTCCCTCATTTCTAAGAGCATAGCTCAAAGTTTTGAATTGCTAAACATAATAAATTAAAGGTATGTTCCCTTACTTTTCAGGCATAACTGAATTCCCAAAAAGAGTATGCAGATTAAATCTTTGATGTCACCAATTTTCGACCACAGTATTGTGTATCCTCTTATTGTGATGAAAGAGGAAGAGAATGAATACGAGTTTGCTTTACAGTTGACTCAAGTTTCAGAGTGTTAGTACCGTTAGCAGTCCTGCTAGTTTGTTTTCATAAGCATTTTCAGAAATTGAAGCTATGCTTGACTGTATGGTACGTAATTCTCGGCATCATTTCAGGTTTAAAAATAGTAAACTGAGATGCTCTGTCGACAATTCATTGGTAATCTCATTCATACGTGGATTCCAATTAAACTAAGGCCGTTGTGACAGTCAATAAAGTTTAGTTAACTTCTTGCTGACGCATACCCTAACCAAATGGATAGAATAACTTGACTTCCACACGTTTTCTTTTTTGCTTATTTTACCCGTCATTTATTTGGGTACTTCAAAGCCTGCATAGAACTCAATTTGGACAGTTTTAGGGAAGTTAACAAATGATGCTGAGTCCCTGGTTCGATCGTCCTGAAAATGATTAACTCGAGATTTCTTCATGTATAGTACTGGCAGACTTTATTAGATGAAAACAAAATTGCACATCTATCTTTATCCTACCGTTATCTCTCGATGGCTCATTTTCACAGCTCCCGATTTTATAACAATATAGAGATCTAGGAGCACAGGTAATGGCTATAAATCCTTGTCAATGTAAAGTGTTATTCAAGCCAGCTTCATCAGGCAACATAATTGAATCCGAGCAAGCTAGTTATGGCAAAGTCTATACGATAAGTATTATCAATACCTTCAACATCAACAAGGTCTCATATACTTGCTACCAATCCTTGGCTGTTTGTAACTAGATTCTGGAAATCGTTTTTTTTTCAAGGTCGTTTTGGCTGCAGTGCCTTGTTTTCGCAAATAAAAAAAATACCCAGATCATATGCGAATTCACCATATCTTCAATAAATCTTACCTTAAAGTAGTGACTTAATCGTGAAGCTAAGTTTTGACAAGTCTCCATTATCTGGTCACTGTTTGCAGTGAAATTTTTGACAATGGAAAAAGAGAAGACTCTGCTGACTTCTGACAGATAAGTGTCAAAAATTTCAATTTACGATCAATTATGTTATTGAAAAGACATTTGCACGATTCCTATTTCAAATTCAAACACCAAATGTCAACTAAAAAGAGAAAAAAATCTCAGTTAGGGTGTTTATAATAAGCACGGTAGCGTTATTTTGCTCCATATGACTCATGTCACACTGTGCTAAACATTCACCACACAAAAGAGATAGCAATCAAAGACAATGACGGCAAAGACTCTACCCAAACCACTCTTCATCTGCAATCATTCCAGTGGAAAGTCAACAATAGTTTGAGTCCTGTACCTATCGAACCACTGATACCAATACAAAAACATTTCATTCGGCTCCAACATAACCTCAATAAACATGACTTTGAAGTTTCTCAAACGTTCACAATAATTCCATCGAACACAACAAACCACTAAATGTGCTACCATATGTACACTAGTGATGGGCGTTTCTGTTGTTTTCAGAAAAGGAAAACGAACTGTTTTTTTCCAAAAACAACTGTTTTTTGAAACTTTTTGAAAACTTTTTTCACTCGACCAGCAGCAGATTGATACTGGGTGTTACCATTAGTGATGGGCGTTTCTGTTGTTTTCAGAAAACGGAAGCTATTTGAAAAAAAAAAACAGTTTGAAAAAAACTGTTTTTTTCAAACTGTTTTTTTCGAACTGTTTTTTTCCAAATAGTTTTCGTTTTCTGAAAATAACAGAAACGCCCATCACTAAAGGTAACACCCAGTATCAATCTGCTGCTGGTCGAGTGAAAAAAGTTTTCAAAAAGTTTAAAAAAACAGTTGTTTTTGGAAAAAAACAGTTCGTTTTCGTTTTCTGAAAACAACAGAAACGCCCATCACTAATGTACACTAGCAAAACACTGTAGTTGGCTTTATTCAGGGTTGGTTCTAATGACTACGGTGGTAAGATGAAGTATGCCCAACTGTCTTGTGCTTTTCAATTTTTAATCTATACCATTCAGCATTTGAACTATCTTTTACTTAAATAATTCACGGTTGAATTATTTATTCCCCAAACATCGATCCTCTTCAGAAAGTTCCAATACTATGTCAAATTTTCACCATACAGATTAAAAGTAAAGTAGCAAACCTTGTTCAAAATCACAATCCCTTCCCATCTGCTATGGTACGTCTCATGGTCAGTCAAATACACTCTCGTTAATATTTCCAGCTATTTTCACTCAAAACTATTTTCAAACTCTCTTCGCATCCATATACCACTAATTTTTGATTAATTATTCATCATATTAGTCTGCCGACAGAAATCAATAATGCAGAAGCTTTTTATCGTCATCATCGAGAAAAGCACACAACCCATATCGCCTTTCTTCTTCGTACAGAAAATGTTCATCAGATTCATACTCAACGCTACATCTTTCTCATCTCCCAGAAACCCGCTACTTTGAATGACCCAACATCATCATGACCATACATTTATCAGCCACAAACTTTAGTTTAGATCAAATTTCGAAAACCACAGTAATTAGTCTGTTTGTCCTGGACTCGGCCGACGTAACGATTACCCCGAAGCTCAACTCTGACTCCTGCCTGGAATGCTGTGAGTGATGGTATGATGGTCGAATAGAGTCCAAGCCATTTCTTTCGCTCCTGCTCTCAACCCATCCCCCCGTCAGCATCCTTACCTATCCGCTTTATGGTCGCAACCGCATGATGCCCATTATCTATTTCAATTTCTCCGTTCTAGCCACCACTTTGCTTTATTGGTACTATCGATTTTTCCTCTCTGGTTTCCTTGTTCCGACATTCAGTATCATACTCCTCTCGACGGGTAGCTGTGTGATCTTTCTCTGTAATTGCGGTTGTTTTGGTGAAGGTAGAACGCAGACTGCGGTCACGATGGACTTTAACTCGTTTTCTTGTTGGTATTTCGGTGAAATATAGTTTGTTTCCTTAAATTTTCTGTGAGATACCTTTAGATATGCAAACCAGAAGTGATCTCATTTCCATTCTGACCAGTGCAGGTTTCCTTTATAGAATCATCATGTTATGTGTAAGTCTTCTCTACCTTGCATTAATTTCCTTTCCTTTTCTTTTTGGCATGAGGCATTTTTACTCTTTTTACTAAGCATCCATTCCTTCCGGATTTTCGTCAGCACTGGTTTGACTGGGCCAGGCAAAAGCCGTGAAGCCATGAAATCGATTTCAAAGAGGACTCCGGTGTGCTTTTGCTTGTTTTATAGTCTTAATTGTTGTTATTAGTACTGTTGTTGTTTGATTAAAATTGCTTTTAATGGGAGATTGCGACGATGACGAAAGTATACATAGTATGGTTTCGAGCAATTGAAATGGATGGAAAGGAATATGAAAGGTGAGTGGCTATGAAAATCAAATCAATGTAGAGAATGTAGTTTTATGACACCTGAACCATGATCAAAGTGAAATCAATCAAAATTGATTGCTGCGATCGATTTTCGTGGTAACATTGAATGTATACTTGAGGTTTGGAAAAAGGATGGTACTTCGAGTAAAGGAGTTTCGATTTCCGAAAAGAAATTATTTGTCTAGACAATCAATCACCCTAAGTCTAGATCAGTGAAACTCATTACCGAGCAGAGCCAAATACAGTACAACGATTGAAAATTGTTTTTTAGTTTTTTAACCTTAAGCTATATAAGCAGGAAGGACATTAAGTCAAAAAATTAATTTACTTCAATTAAAATTTTTAGTTGTATTTATCAACTAAACTTATTTATCAACTAAACTTTATTGATATCGAACTAAATAGTATTCTTATTCCTTGCTAAACATTAAACTAAAAGTTTCCTAATTACTGGTGTATACTCAAATGAGCTGAATGTCAAGCTATCCCTCCGTCTACCAGACCTCGATATTGTCTTTCAGCCGGAGGTTGCGGCTATTTTTCAGCCAATCGATTGGCTTCTGGGTCAACGAATATTCGGTGTCAATATTGGTATTTTCACAGATAGCCAAGCAGCTATTATATCCCTTGTTGGTCCCCGTGCAGTGTCTATGATTGTTGCTGAATGCCGTGCATTGGGGTTTTCAGCGCAACTGTGAGGCCGATGAACTAGCAAGGCTTGGTACCTTGCTATCGGAGGTCTCATGCTCCTCAATAGGTATACCGAAGACATCGCGCAAATTAAAAAGTCCTGGGACTTTTAGACTGAAGACTAAAAAGTCCTGGGTAGATGAATCATCCTGTTCGATAACAAAGCATTCCTGGGTGTCCATAGATGCGCATCGCGCCAGGCAGCTTTTAGGCTTAACTCGAAGTGCTCTGCGTTGTACTGTGGGCATTCTTATGGGCCGCTGCCTCATAGGGTGGCATACGGAACGATTGGGCGCAGTGTTCGACGATTTCTGTCGGAGTTGTGGCTCTGAGGACACGGAGGATCTCATGTGCCAGTGCCCGGCATTGTCAAGGAGAAGAGTAGCGGTGCTTGGCGCACCCTTTCTCTCAAATCTGACCGAACTTTTCCTGGTCAATTTAAAGGGGATAGTTCGGTTCGTTAAAGAAAGCAGATGGTTTCTTGATTTCAGTGAGTAAGAGAGAGTAATTAATTATTGTGGCATCACAATGGGCCTCTCTTGGGTCAAGGTGTGGCTTTCGGCAGGCGTCTGTTGATCGGCAGCCACATCAACCCACTTACCTAGGTAATTGCTAATAAACGTGAACAGTGGGCTTGAATCGCTTTGGAATGTTTGATGCTGCTTTAAAGCTTGGGGACGATTCCAGGCTCTCATCAATAAGGCGACCTCTGCATTTACTCTTGATAAGTTCTATAAAAAATTATGCGCAATGATCTGAGAGTTCAACGAGAGAAAGAACAGTAAACGTTGGTTTTTAACTCATCATACGAGTCAGAAACACCATTTCAGGTGCTAAAAATCCATATATCTTGTCTTGTCTTGTAATGTCTGTGAAAGTAGTCCATTTGAACTGTGAATCAAGTTTACCTTTGTATTTTCCAAATATTTTTGGAGTTTAAAAATTAAAAAAAGTTAATCTACTGTTCTGTTTTTCCCCCCTATGATAATGTCAAAACTCATTGGATTACGCTTTGAAGCGAATGCTTAGCTATGGCGGTAAAGGAGACATATATGGAAGAAGCCGATTTCGATCATTAGATTATTTTTTAAGTGCCAACTTTTTTTTCTTATTTTCTGAAGCGCTAGTCTTATGCCTAGTCGCCAAAAAACCTTTTAATGTGGCACTTAATTAATGGAACGGTGGTATTATGCCCAGTCGCCGGCTGCTTAGACAGCAAAATACGAACAAATACAACCATGACCACGGCAGTATTCGAACCCGCAGACCGCAGATTGCTGCTTCGGACTGACGCGTTAGTGAGCTAAGCTTGAGTTTTTAATAGTGAGCACCCTCTTCAAGCAGGTTACGTCAAGTTTTGTGACTGGCACTAGGTTACATATATACCTTTTAGTCCGTAGCGATATCAGTTTAGAAGACCTAGAGCTTAAAGGGTCAGTCCAAGTAGCCATTGGAGGCCTTAGGCCTTTTTTGTCAAATGAACGATATCATTCAACACCTGCTCTGTCACGTGCGTGAATTCCACCAGCCAAGGCTCACAGAAGTTGCGTTATCTGTTTTTTCCCAGTGCCAGGCAGTGATATAAAAGAAGTTCGATTGTTTCTGAGACTCAAGACTTCAGTCACTTCCTACAGGAGAACCTGATAAGGCGTCTCAGTTTCATAACGAGAAGACAGTGGTCAGGAATTTCGAAGTCAAAATGTTGGCTCACCCCCACATAAGTTTGCCTAACCTACAGGTCTGAGTTGCTCGCCCCCTGATCACCGCACGTTGCATCATGTAGAAATCGTAACTTGAGTAGGAATCGGGATGTGTGGTGATCCAACTAAGAGTAGATTCACCCATAGATTAGCAAGATACACATACTTATTCGATGTTATAATCAGAGTTTTTTCTTTTCAGCAGCTCTGATAGTGATCCTTTTTGCCTCGTTAAAATGGTTATTCATATCAAGTCTAACGTGGTGGAAATTGACATAAACACGACGTTTCGTAAATAATTTAACCTTGCATTATGATTGGCAACACCTTAGGTTTTTTACTTATTTAGATCACCCATCAGATACTTACAAAGTATTCCGCTATGGCTTTTATGTCTCCCTGATATCATTGTTCATATCCAGATTCCCTATTTGAGCACTGAATTGAATATTTGCATAATTTTGACGGAAATCTATATAAAAAAGTGTAGATTGAAGTGTTTTCTTGGCTGTTCGTTGCAAAAAAATTACCGAAATTACTTATGAAAGGTAGTAAAATTATTTCTGGTTATATTTAGTTACATAATTTTTAAGCGGTATGTCTTGGTAAAGTTTTAAGCAAGACGACGAGCCCCAAATAATCGCTTCTAAGGATTGTGGACTTTCATTTCGAGAAATCCCAAGGAAGATCGAAAGATCCAATCAGCACTGTAAGTCACAGCTTTCTTAAGTTGGGCACTAATTATGGGAAGCCTTCGAAACGCGTACCGAACAAAAAATTGACCGCGCAACAAGTTCAATTAATCGTCTGTAAAGCAATACCAAATGAACTATTTATTGCATAAATAGTGACTAAATTAAACTTTCCAGTAACAAAACCGAAAGCTGCGGTTCAGATCGTAATCACCACTCCAAGCTTGTTGGACACCAATTTCACAATATTCAGGAATTAAAATTGCAATAAAAAACATGGTCGTCGATTCCACAAAATAATCTAGAGAATCTGGTCCAGTCTATGTTGCGCCACATCTTTCAGTTAATCAAAGAAAAGAGAGCATCTACTGATTAGTGAAAAGTAAAAACTATTTTTACAGTATCCATTCTATGTCTTGAAAGAAAATATTTATGTTATTTTCATATAAATTTCCACGTTTGTACTTATATCTAGTCTTCTTTTGTTTCCATTCAATGGGAATGAAGCCCTAATGATAACTAAATGTTCCCCAGTTTTATTTTTTACCTTCCCAAGCTCGAGCTTAAGTTGTGTTTGCTTGTACATATTCTTTGACCTTTATCTATACATTGATCTCACCATTAACGGTTTAAAATTTACTGATAGCAGTTCAAAACATATGTCGCCTAGCATTGATAAGTCTCCATTTCTTTACCAAACCATTTTTCAGGATTGAATTCATTGCTCCGGTATGAATGGTTATATCACAATCTTTGTTGTTGACTCTCGTTAAAGGCTCAATTTATTCTCATAAAAATACCGCTCGAAACCGGTAATGTTCTAAGAGTCAGCAGGTTAATCGGCCAAACTATGATCTTCGAACTTATTTCCAAACAGAAATGGTTACTTCCGACAGCTTTATCTCACTGCTTTGCTTGCATCTTGTTCCGGATTTCTGAGAGTTACTGGGCTCCTACACCTTACGGTAGTCAGGTCTATGATGTCTTTCCCACGTTCTTAACCCAAAGAAAGGTAGGATGGATAGATTTGAGCCAGCTGGTCATAGCTCATAGGGTCTATGCAAATGCAAAATCTCCTCTCATAGGGTCTATGCAAATGTTCTTAGCTTCGAATGACAAACCTCTATAAAGTGACCTTCACCATACCTCATATATGAAGCGATCACCCGGCATGAATAGGCGGAGTGAAAATCCAGTAGAATATTTTGAAGATCTTCTGCTCCGGCTCCTCTGGATAGTATCTCTCATAGTGTCGATCACTCCTCTTTAGTATCGATCTCTCCGATGATTGTAGTCTTCAAAGAATTCTAGTGAATTACTCAAGACATCTGTCTGCTGAAAATTTGCGCTTTGAGTCCTCTAACGCCAGTGGATTCCATTGAAACAGTTCCCATAGATTTGATTCGCTCTAGGTCCAATTTCAACAGATAGGTTTCTTCCTAGATTTTCACAAAATGCTGTTTTACTTCCACAGCGTTTGGGTCTAACTGCTGCTTCACTTCTCAAGTCTAAGTTTCGAATTACTGCTGGAACTGTTGCTTGATTTCCGTCAACTGCAGTTCAGTTTTTCTAGCTTGTTGCTATTCCAAAATTTCCTTGCTGTTTGCAGCTTGTTGATCTAGTTTCTCAATTCTCACTTAGTGTTGCTGAAGTGCTATACCATGTTGTTCCATTTTCAGTGGTTATTCATCAAGTTTCTGCGCATTTTGATGCATTTTCTGCGCTTACTAATCAAGTTTCGTGCCAAATCAAGTGGCTTGTTAGTTTATTTTTTACGCTTTTTGATATACTTTTAGAAATTTTCGCTGCACGTGAAAAGCCATTCTGAGTAGAAAATCTATCTTTTGATATTTCTCTAAGCTATCTTGTTCTTCCTGAGCGTGTTCCTGGCCCGTTTTATCATCTATAAATTCAGACATTCCATCCCTTAGCCATGGCAACAAAGCTAGTTTAATCCCGGTTGTCAACAAATCGAGTTTTTTTGCATTCTATTTTCGAATCGGCAAACGTGAATTCGCTTCCTAATTTTGGTAATGTTTTTTTATTGACTTATTGTCGCTGTTTTTTTACTGACTGCTCCTCAGTCTAATCACTGGTACTCTTAATAGTCACTAAGCACCATCTATTTAGCTTATACGTTTTTTTCAAATTAAAAGCTAAGAAATACCACTTCTGACACCAATTATTGTATTTGCGATTCGCCGAGGAACTATTGACCCGAATGATCTAGACAGTTTCCGAGATTTCTCGTGATCTAATTCAGCTTGGTTTTTTTTCACTTTTGGATTCTTTTAACTAAGACATGTGTCTTCGGTGTAGGTTTGCACGCAACAGTAGCATCAGGTTTACACCAGATTTAGTTTGAACCAGATTTCTGTGATCAATAACAACTCATTACCTTCGTTACGTGTCACGTTCATTCATCGCGTTTATTTCGCAAGATTTGTGCATTTAAAAATAGGGGCTTTATATTTCCATTATGTAATGTAAGCCGAGCTGCAGTAGCCAGGTAGGAATTTGGTCGGATGCAGCAACTCACAAGCTTATTTAGATAGAAAGGAAGACAAGCTACTCGGACCTGAATAGAGCTCTATCACTTAATATTACATGTATTTGATGCTTCCTAGGTAAATTCTTGCGCGTAATACCTGGCAATGAAACTTAAGTGCCAAATAAGGCTCTGCAGTCTTTGCTTGCCCATTAGATTTTTGCCTACCACATACTCATCGATTCAAGCTTTTCTCAAAATCGTATCCAGTGGAATAAGTGCAGTTCGAAAGTCTCCCTTGGAAGGATCCCCAGCTGAAAGGGCTACTTTGATAGCTCAAGCAAAGTCTTGGACTGCATCCTCTCAAACTTCCAATTAAAATATCGTTGGATATCATCAAATGATTTGTTTCTGCTCAAAGTCAAAACTGGAACATGTTGGTCCAAAAGTTAAACAGATTTCTAATCGTCCTGTTTAAAATAACAGAAAAATATTATTTTTGTAGAGGAACACTTTTATAAGTGCGTGAACAGGTAGGCAATTTTAATTTTGTCTTACAGCTCCCAAAAACGAGACCAATTATCACTGGAATCAAAAATAACAGCTTAATCCCACACCCATCAACTTTATGGTCAACACAATCAAAACTAAGTCAACCAATATCTCCATTTATCCATGCAAATCTTTTTCAATCGCTTCACATCTCCAAAGCGATTTATTCCACAAACTCGTAAATCCTTTTGTGATTTTCATACAAAATTGTTGATTCGAATACGAACGACGTTACTAAACTTTGTCTGTGTTTGTGTGTGTGTCTGAATTTTAGATTCCGCAAGTCATCAATGTAATTTCCGAGTAAATATTTATTCACACAACAGTTTTATCAACTTAGATGGTCTGGGCTACTCAGTTGTTTCTACGTACAAGGTACCTCATTTTTAGTTCCAGACGAAACAGACAGTTAGTTTGCAAATCCATTTGGAATTTTCACAATAAATGTTTGCCATGACCATTTCTATTTTCCTTTTGTACTGTCAATGACTAATCCTGGAATTTCGTAAAGTTTCTCGCATCAAACTTCAGTCAGTCAGCTGGTTTGGCGAAGTTGTTGCCTGTATAGTTGCATCCCCATTCGCGACGACTGGCTAGCTTTACTGGTTTAATAAGAGAATCTATAAAATTAAAACACGACATGACACTACTCAACACACTAATGAATAAATTAGTATTTGAAAGCGCTCGTTACTGCAAGTAATCTTGTTAAGTGCATTCATCAATCATTCAGGAACAAGTTGAACGAGCGAGTCGGTCGGCGGGTGAGCGAGCAAGTTATTCATTTAGGTGAGATTCGAACGGGACATGAATGGGAAAATGACGAGACGAGAAATAGCGAAAGGATCAAGGACAGGGAAGAAGGTGGAAAAGGAAAACGATTTGCAATCGCCGCGGCAAACATGAAAGACGCTCGGAAGATTTGATGGTTTGGCTGGTTTGACTTGGAATCAGTTATTTGCTTCTTATTTCTATCCGTGCTTGTTGCGACGGTACCAAGCCAAAGTCAAAGTCCTGCCAAAGACCAGGGAAAACCGGAGTACAGTGCGCCTTGAAATGAATATAGAATTTGATCGACAATATAGCTGGCAGCATGAAGTGATGCCTTAAGTGGGTGCCCGAGAAGACGACTAATAGGATGACTTAAAGTGTTGCAAAAGCTTCGGGTTGGTGCAAAGTGGTGGGAGTGTGTTGCTTTAAAATCATTTTGCCGCGCTTTTCATGTTGTTTATCATGCAACGAAAGGAGTGAACAAGTGTATCGGGACATGTTCAAGTCAAGCTAAAGATGATTATGTCGTCGCAAGAAATCACTTGAGTTAATGACGATTACCGCGAAATTGTTTGCTCTCGAGTAGGTTGATGGTAATTGAAAGCAAATTGGTTTTTATGCTGTGGATGATTGAAAACCAAGGGGTCATGATAAAAGTTGAAGGGTATGATAATTGGCTTATGTGATAGAGTTTTGAGAAGCTGATGAAAGCTGAGCACCCTGATTTACGCACATTATTGGAGGGACGCAAGAAATTTTCCATTTCCATTTTCCAGTTAAGATATTTTTCCTATACATCCACTTTTCCATTCTATTCAATCGCTTTATGGTATTTTATATGAAAAACCGGCACGTCATCATCCTGTCGACTGAGCCATATCAACACCCACCGTAGCTAATTAGATGAAATTCTGTTCAATTTTTTTTAATTAACAAAACACTGTACAGTAATGACAAAGCAGCAGCCGAATGGAAACCAATTCATTTCTAATTTAATGCCAACGAGCTGGAAACACGTTTCGTATAGCCCGAGTCCAAAACAAAAAAACAGCACGATTAAATAATAACATCACAAATATCAAGCTACCAAGAGAACTGAAGAAAGAGAAATTCCGAGTAAACCCAGTCCACCCAAAAGATCTTCCCATTAAGAAACGTATCCTGTAGCTTTCACCGTTACCGTCGCATCAGGTAAAGCAATTAAACGCTCTCATCCAACACTTTTCTCTCAACAATGAAAAAAAGGGAGAGATATAATAAAGAAATTAAGAAGATTTCCGCAGTTTTTCATCCTTCTAAAGGCTGTTCGAATCCTGCTTGCTTCAATCCGTGTGTTTGCACAAGCCGAACCGAAATAGCCTTGTATCAAACTGTGTGTGTGTGTGTGCTAGCAGTCCGGCCGGAAGGAGTTATTCAGCAATTCAAAAAGTGCGGGTGGTATGCATTCAGGAAACAAAATATTATGAAAGAGATCATAGTAGGACGCAGAACGACAACAACGGAAGAACGAAATTATAATCAGTTTGTTGTCTTCACAATTGACTGCGTTTTTCACTGTTCCGTTCTACTTCGAGTTTATTTTAGCGGTTTTTCTTTGGCATGAGATTTTCCATTGTTATTTTTTTCCAAACCGGCTGTGTTTTTTTTCGGGGTTTTCTCCATTTTCGGAGAAAAACAATGAGCAAGCCAGGTGAAAAATTACAATTTAAGATGGTTGGAAAGCGTTGAGGCTAACATGCTTTTTCGGTGAGGAAATTTTTGGGGTATATTTTCTAAGAACTTTAGAAAAATGTTTATGCTTTTACATAGACCCATTTTCCGCGAAGGCGAAGACAGGAAATCTTTGTATTTGATGAAATCTTTGTAGACTCTAGTTTTCAAAGAAAACGTAATGGTGGAATGATGTAAGATTGATGTTTCAGATTCCATTGGCTACTGATATGTCTATTTAGAGAGAAATCAGTTGTGTTTATTTAAATTTTTTGACTTTTTTTTATTGATTTTAAGGGTTGTAGCGATTTTAAATAATGGGGATCTTGGCAGGGCATCTCAATTGATTCAAAGGCGATTCAAAAACCCTGCAAAAAGCGGGGTTTGGTGGTGGCGAAACATCAACAGGGCAAGTCCACAAAAAAAAAATAAGTGCCCGGGAGCAGGGTACCCTAGAGATGGTCGTGAAGGCTCCTCGTCCACATTAGCGGACCATATTTTAATCCAAGCTCAACAGATTCTGGTGTGCAACTTTGCTAGCTCAACGCGACTGGGGTGAATCATTGAAAAAAGGGTTGGGTTAGCTCCCAGAAAAGGTAAGTATGTAGAACGGTAGAATATAACAAAAGAAAAGAAGGGGCTTTAGTCCGCACAGGACCAGAATCCGCTCTCAAGCATGGGCTGATAAGCCAGACCTAGCCGAAATATGTTAAAACACGTTGCTAGCTATCTAAAGGGGGAAAATAACTAAAGAAAAACTAAACTGGGGGAAACATGCATTCATTTAGCAGGCCTGAGGGGGCCCCTAATGTTATTGGGGTCATGACTTCAGATGTTCCGGAGTCACTTCGCCCACTGACTTCAGCCTAAAAAAAAATGGACAAAATAATCATTGATATTGTCAATTGTACTGCTCGGCAATGAAGGTATTGTTTTCGGCCATGAGTATTGTGATGATTATGTGTTGTTGTTGTTGTTTTGATCATGCAATCAGCTGTAGCTCAGAAAAATAAACCTCCGTTCATAGCCATGCGCAGTCTCCAGTGTAACGCGAAGTTGAACCATAGCCAATGAAAACTGCGAAATATATTTTGTCTGTGCGCAGCCTCTGTATTTAGGTGTCGTTCGAAATTCGGATATAGTCTTTCAGATTAGAGGATTTCTCGATCGTAAGGCAACAATAGGCAAGTTAAAGGTAGTTCAAAAGCGAGTTCATCAAAGATTTACTCAGCTTCAGTTTTATCTGCCTCTTCTGCAGTCTTATGCCAGCAAAACAGCGCCTAGAACGCAAAACAGCAGTAATGACCACACGCCAAAAGCAGCTAAATGTCAATTCAACACTATTGAAATCCTTCGTTTCGAGTTTGTTATTTTGGTCGATTTCAAGGCAAGATCATCTTATTGCAAGAGATAATTTCACGGGAGTGATTCCACAAGGTTAGCCTTCCAAGGTGTGATTGAGGCTTGTCATCTGCATCAGACTATGCGTTTACAAGATGCGTTTGATGCTTTCCAGTTACATCAATGTCTGAGAGTATGTTCGTTAATGCACACACTCGCTCCGGATAACGATCCAAAATTTTTCAGTCGACAGACAAACAATTTCTAGTCGAACATTTTTGACACTCCAATAGGTCATGATTTTGATACAGATATTCGAAAGAAACAAAACTGAGTCCACACGATCACTGGTTGCCTTTCAAAATTTTCTTTATCGCTTTCACACTCATTAGGAATTTCGTAACTGAAAGCTTCACCACTTGGCGGTTTAGCTGCCAAGACAACTTGCAAGCACTTGACTCCTTTGCTATATTCAATGTTTCTTAAATTTGAGCTCTCGTATGTTTCGCGGAATTTTCACTTTGATTTTGATTGTCAATAGTCCAATTCTGTAAGCGGGGGGATTCTGTACGTGGAAACTCGAACTGTTGGTAAGTTTTAACGATTTTGTTCCCCGCCGACCGACTTCGGCCACGTTCTCGTCCCGACTCCTATAACAAAGAAACCGTGTTCCCCAAGTCCCGCTGGCTAACCGTTTGCCAAATGTCTTGCGTTGAATAGTTCGTTTCCAGGGTTAAGTTGAAAACGAATTAAGTTTGTGATACAGAACGTATCAAAAGTGAGACGGTTTTCGAGAATTTATTTTTTACAGGGTTTTTCAAAATTTATATCATATGCTAGAAGGAATTAGTTCAGAAAAAAAAATTGTTAAAAATTTAGCTCAACAATAATCATTTACGTCTACTACGAAAGATTTTATAGCGCGTTCCAGCCATGTAACCATAACATTAAAAATTATTAACCTTTGCTAAGGGTAGATTGACAACTCGTTAAAACTTTTTAATTCCCTTATGCACACCCTCAATCCTATATTGAAGCATATACTTTCAAAAACATTACGATTCTCTTGTGTTATAAATAAGCTCCCTTAGTTCATTAAAACCAATACTTTTTACAACTATGCCTCCATAATGAAAATAAAATTACCCTCGCGATTTCTTTTATTACTACTATACTTCCGAGACACTTCGAATATTAGCATTTCACCAATGTTTTATCTTTATATATTTTTCCTACAAAATTCACCTCTTGCATACTTCAATAAACTCGTACTGCAGTTAATTAACTTACCGCAAGAGACTTTTGATGAAAAAAAAATAATCGAAATTTCAGCCATACTAAAAAGAGGCTGAAATCGTCCCTATAAAGTAAGTTCCCGATTGCGTATTACGATCCTGCCTGCTATCAGGCCCACCAAGAGAGAATACTAAACTTAACAGCAGTTCGAAACGTCAGCCCGGCCGCCGTCTGAGTTCCTCCGAGACTCGTCATATCATGGACTCTACTTAACTGAACCGAACAAAAAAAAACTTTCGCTCTCTTTCTCGCTCATTGTAAAGTTTCAATTAAGCAAGTAATTGCGAAAATATGAAAGTATTTCAACAGAAAATTTTATTATTCTGGTTTCAGTTCACTGTTGATAACGAGTCTACAACAGCGAGAACGGTTCCATTCTCGGCCTCTCGTCGCTTTCGTACTAGGAAGTTCGCGTGGTCGTAGCCCTCGAGTCTAGTCTGGCACTTGGTTCTAACTACTCTACTCTCCAGCTCATTTTCCAAAAAAAGACATAAAATTTTACGGACTTTTTACAACTCTCGATGTTAGATATATTAAATTTCACTTAGAACGATTCACTCATCCCTCCGACAGTCAACCTTTACCGGTTTGCGTGTTTCGACTCGTAGCGGCAACTTCCAGCCATGCTACGATGTTCGAGCGGATAGCGGAAAAGTACAAGGGATGATCTCGTGTAAAATGTGTTTCACACTATAACGTTTTATGTAATGCGGTACTTTAGCTAGAATAATGTTTTACACACTTTGTTTCATGCTCACTGCGGAATCACGAGTGGATATTCACTTTAATTTCTCTTCAGCGCTATTCCCGGTCCCCCGATATAGAACAACTGTCCGTGAGATTCCTAATGTGCAGCGACCAGTAAGCAGCCAGTCCTTAAATTTGTGACTACTACTCATCCCAAATATTATTTAAGCGCCATCGTTACAGCTTTGCGGCGTTAATTTCTCATTATATGGTTCTTTATCCTTGTCTTAGATATATTTTAAGGGCTGGTGGTTGGCTGAAGCTGTGTAGTGAGAAAAAAATAAGTACACGAAGGTAGGGGGAAATGACGAAGAAATACTAGCGAGTTGAAGTGAACAAAAAGCAGGAATGAAGTACATGTGTAATTGGATACTGTCATATTGCCGAAATCGCTCGGTTAGTTGTTAGTTCGTGCCAAAAAACTAGTGTTTAATGGTTTCCCGAAAGTGTTGAGGGGGTTTTTTACGTAAGTTTGGCATTCAGACAACAAATTTGATAAAAAAAAAGTAAAATGTTACTTGAAAGCACTATTTTGTATGAAAATTGAAAGGTTTTCCTGTTTGTGACGCTCGATGGTGTCTGAAATATAGTACTGTTTCTGGTATTAACAAGATATCGCGAAAGATAAAATTCAATGAAAAGAATTGAAATATATACTTTCCTTTGATATCATCTTTTAATATTCTCAGCAGACATATAACACCAAGTAAATAGTCCTTCAGAGCTAAAAAAAAAAAAGCCGTTCCCGAACAATTCTCTCGACTTTTCAAGATGCTTCACTGTCCTTGCTATATTTTCTTGCGATTTCGCTTCGATATATACTCCAAATGTTTGCACTAAAAGTTGGAAAAAGTAAAAAGGACAAAAAATAGAGTATCTACAATTATTTAATGACAAACAAATAACAAACTACATATGTATATGAATTGCTCTGAATTCCTCTCGTTGAAACTGCCTTCTGTACTCAAACCGTTCTTTTTCAGGTGCGCCGTTTTTTTTCAAGGTTTTTTAGTAGTTTTTACGTTCAAAGTGAGCTTTATTTTAGACAGCTGTTTTGCTCGTTTTTGAAATTGTTAAGGATAATACATTTTTACTCTTTAGTAGCCTGTTCCATTATCTGTTCTTTTCAAAAGACTAATAAGTACATTCTTCGCGATTCATATCTAAGCTCGGTTCCTAAAATTTCTCCGCCTATACTATGGGTTTAAACAGTACTGTTAAACGATGCTTCCCTGACACACCAAAAAACTTTTGGCTCGTCCCACTTTCTAAAATTTTCAAAAAACAACTTTTACTCATGAATTTCCTAAGAAAAAACAAATCATCATCAACGTGGCACAACAGCCCGACGTCGGGCCTTGGCCGCCTTGATCGATCTCCTCCAATTGTCTCGGTCACGTGACCGCGTCCTCCAGCCTTGGAACCCCAATAGTTGCTCGGCGTCCGCATATACTGAGCTCTCCCAACGAGCTCTTGGTCTTTATTTTGGCCTCGCTCCTGGTCTTTATTTTGGCCTCGCTCCGTCGACTCGTCTTGCGTTCATGACACGTTTTGGCATGCGATCATCATCCATGCGTTGCACGTGCCTAGTCCACTGTATCCGTTGTAATTTGACGATTTTGGAGACTTCTACCTCATTGTACAGTTCGTACAACTCATTGTTGTGCCGGATGTGCCATCCATCTCGGTCGCGAACAGCCCCGAAAGTCCGCCGTAGAACTTTCCGTTCGAAGGTGTCGATCATATTTTCGGAGGCTTGGGTCAGGGTCCATGTTTCGCAGCGGTAACACGTATGATAGTTTCATAAACGCGGTGATTAGTCTTTCTGTGCACATATTTCGATTTCATAATGGGGAGGACCGAGAAGAATGTCTTATTTGCTAGTTGTATCCGTCGCTTGATTTCGTCAGTTTCGTTGGCGTCACTCGATAGGTTGCTACCCAGGTAAACGAATTTGTCCACGAATTTGATGCTAAGGTCCCCTACGTTGACGGTCGTGTGCGCTGGCGTCCTTGTCCTAGATTGCATCATAACTTTCGTTTCGTCCTCGTTGATTCGTAGTCCAACTTCCTTTGCTGCAGTGTCAAGTCTAAGCAGAAGTTCTTCTGCATTGGTTAGTTTTCGAGCCATGATGTTAATGTTATCCGCATACTCTGCCAATTCATTGCCCGAATAGTGAACTCAAGTGCCAGGTTGAAGAGCGTGGGCGCTATTCCATTGCCCTGCTTCAGGCCACCCAGAGTTTCAAAAGGATCCGTCAATTTGTTCTGGATCCGGACTTACGAGACGGAGTTGGTCATCGTCATCTTTATAAGTCTCACTAATTTGGCCGGTATACCAAATTGCAACATGATGTTATATAGAGCGCCTCGGTTGATGCTGTCATATGCTTGTTTAAAGTTGACAAAGATTTGGCATACGTCGACGTCGTATTCCCAGCACTTTTGCAAAATTAGCTTGACCGTGAAGAGCTGGTCGATTGTGGAGCGACCAGATCTGAAACCGTCTTGATACTCGCCAATGATTTCTTCCGCGAACGGTTTAATCCTATACTCCAGGATTTTTGACAGAATTTTGTACGCCGTACAGACTTCTCACCGCAATTTATCTCCCTTTTTATGTATGGGGCAGATGATGCTTCTGCGCCAATCGTCGGGGATCACCTCAGTCTCCAATATTCGCTACAGTAGTTGATGTAGTGCACTTAATAAACCCGCCCCACCAGACTTGAGTAACTCAACTGGTAATACGTTTACATAAAAACAAGTGATTTCCAAGCACTGATAAAGTTTTTACTGCGAATATATAAAGCTATCGATACACTCTCACATCCAATGGACAAAATGGAATAAACAACGTGAACAGCAATTCTGGAAAGCTCGATCATATACTGGAAAAAGTAAGACGAATCAGCCAAAAGCTGCGCAGAATATAATCATCTGCCATAAAAGCTGTGGTGAAACATGAGTGAATCAATGAATTGAACAGCGTAAGTTGTGTTTGATACGATACTTGAATTGCGATGATAGAGTATAGGGAGTGAATTTATGTGCAGTGTATTTTGTATATTGCTTTATTTTGTAAGTTGAATAGCATGGAATAAATTACAATATTCCAGGTGTTAAATTAAGTGTTCAAATTTCTTAAAAATATATTTAATGGGTGCTGCTGCCTTTTGAAATCGAATCGAATCACAAAATGCGCTGTTGATTAATAAGAACTTCCCAACCAAGCTCATAAAGCTTCTGGCGAATTACTATAGATGTGTGTGGCCTGGCGTTGTCCGGATGGAACACAATTCCTCGCCTATTGACTAAAGTTGGCCGCTTCTGGGCGATTGCTTCCTTCAGACGGTTCAATTGTTGACAACACGAGTACAGCTTAAGAGTTTCGCCGTAGGGGAGCAGCTCGTAGTGGATGATTCCATGCCAATCTCACCAAACAAATAGCAAAATCTTCCTGGCCGTTAATCCTGGCTTGGTCACCATTTGCGCCTGCTCACCAGATTCGACCACGATCGTTGTCGCTTAACGTTGTCGTAACTGGTCCACTTTTGATCACCAGTCACTATCCGCTTCAGAAATGGGTCCATTTTGTTGCGTTTCTGTAGTAATTTGCAGATGGAAATTCTGTCCATGAAATTTTTTGGGGTTAACTCGTGTGTCCTTCCATACATCGAGCTTCTTTTTGAATCCAGCCTTATTCAAATGGTTCCAAACGATTTTTGTTTAATGTTTAACTCTTCGGCAATCGAAACGGTGCTCACACGGTTTCCATAATTTTATTGACATATTTGACAATTGGCCTTCCAGAGGGTGGTGCATCTTTCACTACGAAATTACCAGAACGGAATCGACGAAACTAAAATTGCGCCTGGTTGACTTTTACAGTATCAGGACCATAAAGATCATTCACATGTTAAGCCACCTGGCTTGCGTTTTCGTGTTTATCTAAGAAAACCTGTAAAATATGGCGTACATTCTTTTTTTGCTGGTTTCCATTTTTGACGCGTGCTCAATCAAAACTGAGTCATCTTTCCAACGCTAGTGTAACCCAATCGCGACATACTAAAGCCATTTATTAGAAAAATAATGGTTTTGTTTATACTACACCTGAAATATAAAATCAACCATCCCCTAAAAATGAATTTCTAGCTTCCGACCTTCTCTATAAAATTAGCTCCTGCTGTTATCTAAAAAAAAAAAATGGAGCATGCGTTTCTTTAATTTTGGAGGAAAAACGAAATTTCACGTATTTGGCCAAACTTGTTTCCAATATGTAAGGAGACTACCACATTTTCGCCTATTTTTGCCAACATTATTTCTGTAGTTCAGTAGTTAAAAACCATCACATATACATACGTAAACTACAACTTTTTCATCTCACTCAAATTAATGGTGTGGTCACATATATTTTTGTTTATCAAGTAAATGTATAACGAGCCTTGAATCAGTCAGGTTCGTATATTAGTTCCAACATAATAGCTTTGCTAAACAGTTGCCATGGTTTTGAACTGTACGATTTGATGCAGCTTCTTCTAAACAAAGAGTAGTAAAGGTTATTTAAAAGTAAGCTCCCTCTGTTGTCTTGAATTAGTCGAAGAAGCTTAAAGCTCGTTTATCTCTGCCATAAGAAAAATTTTTCTCACTGTCTCGATGTAGTTGATCTGGATATTAGTTGCATCTGCAGTCAGGTGAAGCGATGAAGTCCATTCAAAACGAATTAAATCACTTATGCTGTCAAAGTTCGCCACAACGTTACTTTGGGGGTTATAATAGCATTAATTTCACCACAACTTCACCATATTTTCCAAAATGTGGTAAAGTGACTTGACTTTCGAAATACTCATATGCAGAGAGAGATCAATAGCTAAATATTGTTCAGCTTTATCGTTGACAACTATAAATTTGTTGCAACCATTTAGGGCTTACATTTGTTATTGATAATTCTATTTTTTTTAGGGTGCTCCAAACTGTCTTTATAATACTCTACTATCAAATATAATTTTTTTAAAAGTGATGAATCCACTCATACAAAAAATTTAAAATCGTAATGAATCCTCCAGTCTTTCTTCATTGTTGTAAAGAACAATGGGTTTTACAAGCAACTATGAATGAAACAACTCAATTCCAGCAATTTGCTTTTTAAATATTGCAGCACTTAGAAAGAATTCATCAAATACCTTAATTCACTAGAAAGCTATCCACAGCTAAGCTTCAGCTTCCATTCAAAAAGATGTGGTGTAGAATATCTGTAATGGCAACCAATCACGCAATCAATGAAGAATATCTAGTCCGCACAGCACTGACAGTTTACGACTCCTAATTTGGATAAACGATAAGTAATTTGTATCAATTCATGAGTAACTGCTTGAGAAAGTCAGATCAGAGCCGGAGACTCCTAACTTTTGATGAACGGAACAATTCAAAACGCATATTTTCCTCCGTTCACTCCATTTTCCCTATCACTTTTTTCGCGAAAAATCAAATGACAGACAGAAAAAAATATTATCAGCAAGAAAATGCATTTAAAGTCAATGTCGACTGAATTTTGTATGCCCCTGGTCTCTCTTTCGTTCAGTACTAAATGATATAAATTACACGAGGGATAATTTTCAGTTAAATACTCAAATGGCGACGATACTGCGTTGCTAGTTCATGTCAAATGAAAAAGAATGAGTCGTCAAACCCTGGATTAACCTCTACAACTTGCGAACTTTGAACTGATAACAACGAAGCTAAGAAGATTAAAACGCAGTGTCCATTCTCTTTTCAGACAATTTTCCAGGACAGATATTTCTACTGAATTTTAAAGTATTTGATGGCATGATATCCATCGAATGTCCTTAGAACACTCGGTACAAAAAGCATATTCTAGCTATTCCTTCGGGGGGTTTCCTTGTCCAGACAAGAATTTATAGTCGTTTTTAACCTCATTGACTTGGCCATCATTACACAAATAGAATACACTGAAAGCGAGATGACAGCATTTTTATAGCCCTAGAGTCGTTAAAGTGATAAAGTGAATTTTCGATGCTAGGAATCAGGAGTGAAAGTGAATTGTCATGTCTGGATTTATTGCGCGAAATATTATTGAGAGCTATTTTAAGGCATAAATTGTTATGTTATAGATTGGTTTTGAGCGAAAGACATTTATTGTAGATTTGATGTTAATAAATGCAACTAAGAATAATAAAGAATTAGTATTAAATTTACTACTACTTAACAGTGTCTTTAAAACTCATGAAGGTTGAATTTTTTTTTGTCAAATTCGTGGAAAAGAACTCTGGCAGTTATACTCAGAATTACTACATCTTAGTACCGGGTGAAGTTAGAGACTTTTATCAAAATAATTCAAAAATAGGGAATCACTTCGTTTGAAAAATCTCGTTGATAAAAGACGTGTTTTCTTCATTGGCGCGGCTCGTATAGCCTAGCGGGTAGACCATTTGCTCTTAGTGTGTGAGGTCTCTGGTTCAAATCCAGGTACGGACGGGAGACTGCGCATTGTGATTTAAGCTACGGTAGCTCTGATTCGGAACCTGTGTCAAATCGAAAACAGAGTGAAGCGTGAAACTAAATAGTAATTAAATACTTAATAAAGAAATGTTTCTACTACATTCACTTCCTAAAACCAGGAGGTTCTAGCGAGACAACTTCACTTTGTCTCGCTTTACTAAAATGCCTGGAAATGGTTGAAGTGTGGACTCGGATTGTGGACCATAATCCTACCGGAAAGTGTTTCCAAACCTTCAAAGCAGCCAAATGATATGGCAGTTTGTGGTCGCAAAGGTTATATTATTTGACTTACCTCAAAGGGGCTCAGAAAACACTCCTGAGAGGGTAGGTTTTACGAAGGAAGGATGTAGTCGGTTCGTGTCTTGCGAAACTTTCAAGAAATGAGAAATGTAGGAAATACAAGAATGCTCGGATTAAGTGAATAAAAAACAAACATGTTCACTAGGAACTACATGTATAGTGAGTGAGTATGGGAGCATCTACAGAATATCTACTCATTTTTGTTGGCATGTATCTGCAAGCCTCATTTCGCATGATATGCAACAAGCTGATTTCAATCCAAATGGAGTCTAATACCTTTTGAAGGTCGATCAGACATGCACCAAAAACCCTTTTATTTGGCATTCATTCCTCAACAGTGCTTTTGAGAACCATTAGCGCGTCCACTGTTGAATGTTTGGCTTTGAAACCGAATTGTTTTCCGGGTATGATATGGTTGATTTTTATTGTGTTAATTAGGTGTGTCTGAATAACCCTTTCAAGTAGTTTTTCCACGTTTGAGAGGAGAAAAATTGGACGCACTTTGAGAACATCGAAGGTTTCTGGCGCTTATAGAATGAGGAAATATTTTTTGCACATTTCCAGAAGGTGTGAAAATAACCAATGTTTATCTGTTTTTCTGAAGACGTTCTCCAAATTAATTGTTGACATGGGCTTTGACCTTGACCACAATGAGGATATTAATGCTTTTAATCAGGGCAGAAGTGTTCCTATATGAGTTATTTTCCGTAATGAGGTATCTGTGGAAGATTCTGGTAAGACGTCGTCTTAAAGATTTTCGTCGATTTTGGAGCTAAATGATATCTTGCGGTAAATCACGGAAGGCAAAGTTTGTGGGTTTTTTTGTGGATAGTTAAATACTATCAATGACCAAGGACGTAATTTGGTTGAGCTTTTCAAGAGCCTCATCTATTTCCTGCGAGGAGAGGTTTCGTGAGCAGTCAAGACTAAATTGGCTCCAGTTGACCTTACCGTAAGGGAACAATAGTTCGGGCTCCACAGTCAACAAGTTTAGGCCTTGTATGCACAATTGGATCAGCTGACGGTCAGATTCATCGTTGTGGACTTGATATTCGAAAGCGCCGAAATGTGGGAGAGAGCTGACAAGACTAGGGGACACAAAAAAAGAAGTCAATGATGGATGAAGACCGTTGAAAGGTTGGTTTCTGGGGGAAAATAGCTTTGATAAGGCTAGGATTTTGCGTCAGCGATTGCCTTATGGTCACGCCGTAAGGGCTGTGTAATCAGAATATCGCTATTCTCATGATTCAGGAAATCTTGAACGAAGTTCTTCTTGTAAATGGAAATTAAGGTAGCGATATTTAAGGCTCAAAATTTCAGTGGACGCATTGCTAGCTAACCAAAGAGTAAATGAGATGAAAGCATCTCGTTTTTCAGCTTGAGAAGACAGTCTCTTGAAAGTAGGAACGAATTGCTTCATATGATTAACCGAGGCGAAGAGATTGCAGTCAAACAGATTTTGGCATTCACCAAAGACTAAGGAGTCTATTGTTGGTTGACAAGTTTTGACGCAGAGGTGAATGAATTATGCTAAAGGTGTTAGTACTTTCTTTGCACTGGGCTCCTTGTTACCAGCTGCAAAGTGGCTGTCGTATGAAATGCCAGGCCGAACGATATTTTAATTGCCGCAACGTCTAGCTCGCCTTTGAATTTTTTTTCAATTTGGCGGCTTTTTGCCGCTCTTCATTTTTTTGCTTCCGGACAGCCTCGATAGCTAGCCAGGTGGCCTGTTTAGTTGAAGTTTACGTTAAAAACTGCATCGGACTTTTTCTGCAACCACGCAGTCCTTGCTAGCGTGAACCTGTTATAATTTGACACAGCGTGTGCCAAGATCGCAATTGAAGGCAGTATGCTCAAATTGTTGACAGTTGTAGCACTGTGTAACGTTATTCTTCTGCAAACGGTCCCACTGAATCTACTGGTGCAGATGTTATTTAATGTTGAGGAGTACTATAGTGTCTACTCTTGCAACAAGCTGGACAATAGAAATTCCTAAACTCTTTCCCTCTTTTCGAGAGTGGGCGGTAGAAAAGCGCCTGAGCGGAGCTCGATAACCACGTTATTCTTATCATAGGATGTATGAATTCCTTTTAGAAGAACAGTTGCCCGTTTCACACTTTGCGTAGTGCAGGCAAAGCAGAGAATTGGCTTTGCTTTGAGAAGCTCAAAAAGACACTGGTGATTCTCAATCTTTTTAGAGAATAGCATTGTCCTATTTGTATAGTTCACTTTTATTTCAAATTCAGGGGTTTTGTCTTTTTTCCCAACAAAAACTGCTGCTACTGTAGCTCAGATCGATCACTCTTCAGATCGAGCTTGTGGTAGACTATTGGTGAAATGATACCACTTTTACTTGTGCTATTATGGTTTTGTGGAGCCGAGACTTTCTTTCCACCGGTTTTTCGAACCATAAGGCGTGGTGCCGGAGGTGAAACGGAGCTGGCAGCGGCACTAGCCTTCTGTAATGCCCTTTATTTTGGCAATCCGTCGAAAAACTTTTTCGACTTGGAGCCAGTGGGGGTAATGGCGAAGAAGGGGCTGATGAGCTTGAAAAGGAAAGGGCGCTCACTAGCACACTGCCAGTCAGTGATGCCAGATTCAGATTTAAGTCTGGATTTGCCAGACTTTCACAACGTTTTCCAAATATTATTCAAAATTTCCAGATTTTTTCAAACTTGTTCTGAAACTTTGATATTTTAATTGTTTAAGTAAAATTTTCAAAATTTCACATAGCGCAAATCAAAATGTCAAACAAAAAGGTACAGAGTTTGTAAAAATATATTTGGGGATTAGCTAGCTCTTTGTCAAATTCTACAATTAAACAAGCTCTTTCAAAGTGAACCCCCAAATATATTTTGGCTTAACTTGGAAATAACAAGATTAAGGAAAATAATATTCAATAATTATATTCAAAGGCATTACTTAGAGAAAACCAAAAGAAAGGATGATAAATTTCTAAATGAAATGTAATTTTTACCATAGGATAACCTTTACTTAGGAGCTTGCAGTGAATGCCTAGTTGAATAGACTGAAAGATTATATTTTAGTATTCGAAACGCACTGTTAAAATTATATTGACCAAATATATCAGTATCAAAATTATAAAAACCAAATATATCAGTATCAGTTTCATGGATCCTGAAAATGTTGTTTTGAAAAGACAACCTTCAATGATCGCACTTTGTCAATGTTTTCCAAACTTAAGAGAAATATCAAAATTGCAGAATATAAATTCACAGTGATGGAGTCTAAGAAATATTGAATTCACCGGTTTTGAAACCGGCAATGCTGAGTTATTTTGGAAACAAGTGAATCCAATCGAAACATGAGAATACAAGTCAGGTTTTCCAATTATGAGGAATTTTATTTTTCACCTGTTATTCGGACTCAATTATTTCGCGACTGTAGAAAGAACTTTCTCTCAAATTAACATCAATAAACGAAAAAACGAGCAGTCGATTACAAACATATACTCTAAGTGGCCTACTTTTGTCTAAAGAATATTTAAAATCCAGAAATGAAACTTGTGCAGGTATAGAATTAAATGAAATCCTTAAATCAAAATTATTTTCGGTAAATATATATTAAAGCATAATCATAGTACGCAGAAAATTGCTGTTATGAATTATTTTTTTGTCTTGCATTTTTTTTTTGCTGAAATAAATGGTTTTTATTAAAATGATATCGTTTTCACTGAAACTAAGTTACGTTTTTCATTGAAACTAAAATCCCCAGATTTCTCCAGATTTTTTGGAAATTTTTCCAAGATTCTCTGTATTTTGTTCTGGCAACGCTGCTGCCAATATGCATACCCTCCTCTGTAGACTCACCGAGTGTGTCAGTGCCATGAGCATCTTTTGTGTCCATAAAACTCTTTTACACTCAGCGCTCTCAGCCCTCAGTCAGTCAAAAAATCACTTACTTTGGAACTGAAGTAGTCCCAAACACAGAAAGCTAGTCGCGAAAGTACAAATCAAAACGTGCACTTCATAAACAATCAAATGATCAAACATAGGTGAAAATTTGAGATATAAATCCTCACATCATTATTAGGAAAATCACCAAAAATGCCAAAAATATATTACTTGCTCACACGCGCTTTTAGCGAAACAACGCCCACAGCTGGCGCAAACACCTTTGACTAGACCTGAGCAATCAAGGCACGTCTTAACCGCTTAAGCGCTCGGCTCGGACTCTCTGCTTCAGAGAACACAAGCTAAACGCTAGATTTCCGCGGTCTTTTCACCTAAATTTTTTGCTACGAAATCATATGAAAATAAAATTGGCCTGGAAATGGAAAGCAAATCGATTTTTATCTCCTTCAATGGCTGCTGCATGCTGCCTTAGTACAGAAGCTAAATCTGCGACTAGATTAGTAGAATGGCATAAAAATTAGCTCGTAATTGTCAAAGAAATTTATGTCAAAGAAATTTCGTCATACGCGCTATCATGATTCAGTTCTTCATAAATGAATAAATATAGAAGCGAAATATAAAGAGGAAGATATCGAACATAACCGATAAAACTAATGCCGAAGTTACATTCTCGCCGAGGAATGCCAAATGAAGACAAGGTCTGTGTGTAAATGGTCTCCTTGTCTATTCTCGGCTGTTTTTTTCATGGCAAGCACGCGTGTGTAAATGGTTTGCTCGTCGGCTCTTGTTTGTTTTACGAAGGGATAATGATCCTTTTATTGCTGTGCCTGAGTGTTTATGACCGTCTCGTCCTAGTTCGAAGCCGCTGGAAGCGAAGTCGGTTTTATGCATCAAGTCAAAGGGATTCGAGAGGGTAGCATGTGCTCATTTAAATTTTCGAATTTTTCGCCGGGACTTCAAACATGTGTTTGCGTGTCCCAGATTGAAATAACTCAACGCACACCAGGCAGTTGCAATAGCCACAGCCCGTACCTCAGTCATCGTTCACTGAACTGAACAAAACAGCTCACAACTGTCGAAAAATGCATGGTGCAATATCCTAAGTAAACAATTCACCCTATGAAAGGTGCATGGTGCAATATCCTAAGTAAACAATTCACCCTATGTCTTGTTGAGTCTCGTCCAATGTCTTGTTGAGTCTTGTCTACTCTTGTACACGAGACGCTCGTCCCAGTGTATAAATCCGGCATAACATCCTTCATCGAATGTTTGTCTAAGATGCAAAAACAATCCCTGTAACCAAGTATGTAAACAAATCAAACCTATTTGTCTACATTCGCCAACCGGTGTTGTTTTTCCATACCGAAAAAATGAGCGTTTCATGTCAATGTTTCCATTTTTCCTTTTCGTGAAAAAAACATTTTTCCACGACTATCTTATACTTTTTGCAGCCTCAGTTGACTTCAACCCCATATTTTACTCGAAAATATTTACTCATCTACTGGCCTTGCCTTTAACGTGGCTGCCCCTGTCTTATTCTATACTGCATATATCTTTCTTCTTGTTTTTTTTTCTTCTGATTTGTTGCTTTCGCTCGATTTTCCTCAGATATTGTACATGGCTATGTAAGTCCCACTGTGCCAGTTATCTTTGGACCCTGAAACGAATGTGAAGCACACGATATCAAATGACAACGTAGAAAAAGTCTAGTTATCCATGGAACGACCGCTTCGGTTTTCATAAAACTACACTCAGGAAGTATTAGGAGACAGCAAAAAAGGATTGCCACAGGATAACATTTTTTAGTCAATATCATATGGTATAAATAGTGACAATTGAAACTTCTTTGCTTTTGCCTCTCGAGGTGCCTTAACTGATTTTGATTTGTTCGTTTGTTGTGACTGTACATAGGTCAGAGAACATGCATAGGTCCTGTTGATACTGAATGTGGCCAGTGCCAAAGGATGTGTATGCACGTGGTGGGATTGAAAAATATGATCTCGGAACGATGAGAGTATTTGT
Organism: Nemotelus nigrinus; assembly: GCA_947369275.1. Classification (NCBI taxonomy): domain Eukaryota; kingdom Metazoa; phylum Arthropoda; class Insecta; order Diptera; family Stratiomyidae; genus Nemotelus; species Nemotelus nigrinus. Next base: position 55,081,690 of record OX376375.1, read on the forward strand.
TTTTACGTCTAAATCCAATTGAAAGGGATTGCTTTGAAATGTGACTAGAGCTGGTGTAGAAAAAAAAATACTATCAAGCTCTTGCTTACGGAATCTTAAAGTTAAATGACGAGTGGAATTGCATCAGGTGAACATGAAAAAATTCAAAAAAGAAATTTTGAAGTGCGAAAAGTAAAAATAATTGTCAATTTTCATTTGAACAAATCTCGTTAAAAATTAATTGCTAACAACTCATATACTCAAATAGCGAAAGTAAAATCTGCCTATCAGTTTTTAGGTCCAAATCTTCCAAAAAAAAAAGCATAAATTCCTAAAACTACAACTCTGTTTCAAGTTTTTGGGCTCTCACTGAAAAAAATTACTAGAAATTTGACCTCAATCAGCGCTTATTTTGCCAGGCTATCATTCTACCATTATCAACACTCTCACATCTCAAGACGATTTCTCAACCTGGCCGCTGTATAAAAATGTTAAGAGGTCAATAAAATAATAAAAATGACTTTTCCATAAGCACAATAATAAGTTCTAGTAGAGGGTTATAGCCAACTTAATATGAAAATTGCCTTTCAATATTCCACCCTACAAAACGAGAAAGCCTGAAAATGGCTAGGGAGATGGTCATCGACTCAGTCTGTACTACCTCCGAACTATTGAATGGACATAAAGCTTGACCACACGTGAATCGAGCCTAATATCGGTCTAATATTCGAATCACTGAGCAGAGAATGTTTTCAAGGACCTGGAGAGTTGTGAGTAAATTCGTCGTTTTTCTGTTTCACTTCGATGGCTCGTTGAACCAATCAAAAATATTGTGGCCCAAACACTGTGTCGATGTGTGTGTAACTTAACATTTTGATAGACTTTGGCTACTGAACGTCAGGAAATCATGAAATATGTTTTATTGGCAGTCCAAAAACGGACATGATGAAAATGTTATTAAGCAGAGGAATATTGGTCAAAGCAGGTGCTTTGTATGGTCGAAGAACTTTGGCTATGTTTTCAAAGTATAATGGAGGGAATGTGAATGAATTTTGGGAGCCAGAACAAACAGAATATCAATGGAAGCGTAAAATGAAGGTTAATAGGTCGTTTTGAATGAATTTTTATCGTGTGGTGTTCCATTATTATGCTACCGGGTAGAAAAATGTCTTTTTCTAGTATTATTCTATAAGTAAGTTGAAAATATGTTCGTTCGCCCTTTAGAAAAACTTTAAATTGTTGAAAATAGTAATTTAGATTGAAGAGAATGTTTTGATGAAAGTCACGATGAAAATCTTGCTTCTGTAGACAGATTAAGTCACGTGGATGCTGGAGTATTTTTCTGTATACTGGTTGATGCCTTAGATACAACTACTGTAACTTCTGTTAGGAAGATTTATATGATTCGTGATTTGTTTTACACCATCATGCACTGGCTTTTAATAGCCTTTACTCTTTTGAAAGAGAGCGTTTCGGGAGAAAAAATAACATAAACTGCTCCTAAAAAAAATCTGCTGATCATAAAATAAAATTAACACTTGAGCCCCAATGTAGTCATTGATATGTAAGAGGGTATTTCACGAAAAATTCTATATTTTATTTCAGAGCCACTTTTAGCTCGAAAACGGCACAACGACTATGTGGCTGCTACAGCTAAAAAAACCAAGTGTTGACTTTTCACAATGAAAGTTATTAAAAGTCAAAGGTCACGAATATTACTTTTTCTTAAATATTTCTTACCATTGGTTTTACGTGAATCTTTATTTTCATCAAAATTGTTCAACACAAAAGCTTCAGTTACAGTTCTTGAAATATGAGCCTGAGAAAAAATCAGAAATGGCTGGAAAGCAAAGAAAATATGTAGACTTTGAATAAATGTTCTACTAAACTTGCTTCTTATAAATGTAATTGAAGCATTTCTCAGTTCAAAAGTGGACGTATCGCCCAAACGCATCTTAGACCTACGCTATTTTAAAAATAACCAGTTTTGTAAACTTTATATTGATTGTAGCCTTACTGGAATAGAAATGTATGAAAAAATATTCAAATGTATGGTGTTTAAATATTGTTAAGTTACTTAGTAGGGACATAAATACTGTCACACGGGTTTTTTTTTTAAATTAAAAATATTGGCTTGAAATTTCTTCTTCTTTTATTGATTATTAGTATATGTGTGTAGAACAAAAAATAATGCCATTCGAAATGGCCACCCTTCGCCTGCACACAGGCTTTGAGTCTTTTCGGCCAATTTTCTATCGCAGCACACCGCTTATGTACAGGAAAATTGTTCGCGGCTTCAGCCAGGGCAGACTTGAGGGATTCAATGCTGTTGTATCTTCTGTGGTAGACCATCTCCTCGAAAACGGTTTATAACTTGTAATCCAGCGGATTCAAGTCAGGGCTGTCAAAGGGCCAAAATCAGGCCTGAGTCGTTCTGGTCTTGTGAGCTAGCGCCGAATCTTGCTGGAACACCCAATGCCGGTTTTCAAGCATGATTTGGCTGGAAGACTTCACAAAATGGCTCAAAACCGTCTGTTGAACCATTTTTTTGGAGGTTTTCACGCCTTTTTCGCAAAAAAAAGCAGTTGAGTGCTGCCATTATTTGCTATGCCTCACCAAACTATGAATGATCCCGGGTGATGGCCTCTCTCAACCCTCTGAATGACTTGCGACGCTTCCAATGACGACCAGTCGTACACCCGATTATTCTGTCGGTTGAATGTGCTTTGCACGGTGAATATTTTTTCTTCTGTAAAAAATAATATTATTGTAGCCCCATCTGCCGCTTGCATTTTTTATTGTTTTTTCCTTCAGAGCAGTGGTGAGCAACTGCTCAGTGCGGCGTTTGTAGGCCCCCAGACCCAACTAGTTTTTGACAATGCGGCTCATGAATTTCACATTGACATCTATATCTCGTGGCATGATTTCCTGTTTTCGGAGCAGATTTCTTACGATCCGAGCCTTCATGGCGTACGTTGCGTGAGCGGTCTTTCACGTTGCCAGTACCCTCGAACAATTTAACACACGAACACATAAATCTGCGGCTGATTCCGAGTGGCCGCAAGAACCGAAAGACCTCTTCTACCTCGATTTCGCATTTATGAAGCAAAATTATAGAAATGCTGTTTTCTCTTTCTGTTCAGTCCAGGGTAACGCGTTCTTTGAGACTGTTATTTTTTTGTAAACATCACAAGGATCATCCGTCAAAACCGCTACTCACGGCGCAGTACGTGCGTTCAATGGCGTGACAGTATTTATGCCCCTACTAGTTATCATATTATTTATGAATCATATAAAAATCTAATGGTGGCATCTGTTAATTTAAAAATAGAAATATTTTACGGTGTTGGGAAACTCTCTCTTTTACCTTAAACAAAACCCTATCAGATCTGCAGCAAATTAAGATGAACCTACGACTTGAATCTCGTTTCGGTTGAGCGACTGCATCGACCGTTATAAGGGCAGAAAGATTTTATATGGTTAGAAGGACAAGAAGTTGTGAAAATTTGAAGGACTTGTTCCCGATGCAGTTTGATTGAAATTTTTCTATTTGAAGGCGCCGTCACAGCCAGAGTTTTCTTTATTAAACCTGATCATGCTAAAAACCAATACAACTTGTCAATATGAAAGTACCCCCTCTTTCAGTAAATTTCAGTAGGGTCTGAGCTACTGAAAAATACTGAAAACTGTCAAACGGTTTTTGGCGTAATGTTATAATTAAGGACGAATATATTTGTGGGGATAATTTATCACCGCATAGGATGACTTTATTATCACTATTGTTTTCCCAAAAACCGACAACTGACACTTTTGTTTGTAAATTTTCAGGAAATCCAATGAGAGCGTTTTCATACTTTTCATGAATTTCCCCCACCACATGATTCAGGAAAATTCAGAAAAATTCAGTGACTGAATGTACGCAAACAGACCTATAATCGACCAGGTTTCATTCATAATGAAATGATTATTTCCATGACTCACGTAACTCCAGATTTTACTTGAGAACCTGCTTTCAGCTAGATCAACTTAAAGCCCGGCGTATGCTCATGCTTAGTCGTCCATGGCTGGATTCGAACCAGGGACCGTACAGACTAGCAATCAGCTCTCTAAATCCTCTGTTAAACAAAGTCTTCTTGTTGCAGGTGTTCACACGGAAATAATAGGGTCGAAGTTTTTTATTGTTCATATCGTCTCCTACGCATAAAGGATTAAAAAAAAATTAGTCATGGTCCAAAAAGTTATTTTTTTCTATAAAACTTTCTATAAAATCTTCAGCTCACATCAAATATCCAATATAAAATTTATTGCAACATTACTGGCTGCCGAGATCATTCTTTTACGCATTCTTTTGCGATAAAGATACCATATTTTACGCATTCTTTTGCGATAAAGATACCATAATACATGGAAAAACATGGCCTCAGTACAACAATAATTGCGGTTTATAGATATCCTGTACGCTTTTATCCATCGTCATTTACTTGCGAGGAATCGTAATAAACCCATCCAAGCAATTCCATCTTGAGGAGCTTTGTTCGTCTCAAATAACCAGCACTATCCGCAGGGAAAACTCTGCATCAGAGAACTAAAACTCCCGAAACAAGGTAAAACTAAAGCCACCGCGATGAAAATATCTATCCACCGCTAAAGAATTCAGCGTCGCAACACAAAATCTCAAAGTTTACGTTCATTTCGACGAAGACAACTTATATACCTAAACACAAACATTCGGCTTCTTTGTGTCTCCTTCGAGCGAATCTTTTCTGCTACCGGGCATCCTTCTCGAAACAAATCGAAGGAAAGTTCTCATCTAGAGGGTAGGAATTCGCATGATTCCAATCCTGGGGGAGTATTTAAACCTTCAATTCCTTCATACAAATTCATTTTCTCCACCACTTTACGATAGCCTGGTAGTCCTTATTCTAAGGGTGCCAGTAGTCGTCCTTCTAAATATCCAAACTTCTATCAACTTTACTGATGAAGTTAACTTTCGTTGTCGGAACGAAGAGATAAAGTCAATCTGAGATCATTCGTTTCGCGCTGCTAAAACTGTCCTGAAAACACGAAATGGATAAATAGGTTTGGGTCTCAAAACTGTCCAAACAGCATTAAAGCGTTTTATGCGAACTTGAGACAAGAAAAACTGGTGCAAACTGTAAATTTTGGTTTTTCGCCCTTCGCTATTTTAAAAGTAACAGGATGTCGTACGTAGAATTGTAGTAGATATGAGTATAATATGTAATGACATAAGGTGAGCCTTGACCTCCCCAAGTACGTTATTAGTCCTAGGTTAGTTCAAAGTTCGATGCGCGGTCTTCTGTTTGTACGTAGATTCGAACCAGGGACCCAACAAACCAGAAAAAAGCACGAACAGGCGAATGTTCAATGACTGAAAACAGCGAAATAAATGAATTTCGCAGATAGAAAGCCGTAAAACAAAATACAAAAAAACAACAACAACAATTACCGTAAAGCACAAAATTATGGTAGAAGCGATCCGACAAAATGTAGTAAAGATTTTTCACTAACTTCATTCAAACCGCAAATTTAATCGTTAAAGCAATTATTTCGTTGCTCTATTGAAAACTTAGCAAAAATATCTCAAAACGCCTGTCAATTGCATTCAACGGCTAGAAAGAAAGACTCCCCCCAGCAAAACATACAGACAATTTTTCGTATTCCCCAACACAATTGACTTTGATCGGAAATCCCTATATCCTTATATTTTTTTGCCAATCTTCATGCTCATCAATATCTCAGTCTGTCAATTTCTTCGGACAATCCCCGAGAATATAATCTTCAAAGACATATAATTAATACCACAATACATTGTCTGGATTTACTGATGAACAATCATCAGCTTCCTAAACAGATAGTCTATAATTCTGCTCTATCGACGGGATATCATTCAATTGCTCTCACTTATCACATTCATCATTACAACACAGCCCTAGCAGTCCGGAATACCTTTATTTCCGTCCACTAACAACCATCAAAACAACAATTTCCTTGTCAGTGTGCTGTTGTAGATGCAGTCGAAATAACAAAAGAAAGAAAGAAATTTCTTGGAGATAAGGGTGAATCAAGTCGGTGCTGGGATTATGGGTATCCTGGAAATTTGTCAAAGCTATAATGAAGATGATCATGAACAGGGTATATTGTAGTTTCTGGCAATGGTCGTATATTTTTAATGCAAAAGGCGTTTTACAGGTAATTAATGCAAATATATAGTAACTGAAATATACTTATCTTTTTCAATGTTCTAGTAACCCTCTCAAAAATGTATTGAATAAGTAATATTTATCATCACTCATCAATATGTGGTCGATTCGTAAAAAATTGCATAATTTCGCCTGTTAGTTTTTATTTATTTTGGTTTGGAGGCTTTGTTGGTTCATACCCAACACACATTTGGTTCTAACTACAATCTTTCTTTTTCTCTTTGGAATTGGTTTGACCCACAATGGGCGCCAAAATTAACATAAGTTTTACAAAGGCTGTCAGATGCAAAACTTGTTTAAAGGACTGTCAAATTAATTTTATGTCAAAATCGTGCAAGCAATAGCTATAAAAAAAACCTTTCTGCTCATAAACTGTGCGATATAGGCTAATAGCCAGTACGAGCAGCTTTTCCTTTCATGGCTCAGACCCACTCAAAATCATGATTTTTCTATGGATACTGAATATTCAGTAATTTCAAACTGGTGCGAGACATATTGTGTACTAAAAGTAGGGTAGAAACTAAAAAATAAAACAAAACTATTCAAAAAACAAGCCTATGTACTTTCATTAGAAGAAGATCATTTGAAGCAAACATTTTCTTTAACTACCGAAAAATTGTTCACAATTTGTTTTATAAATTGTAGCCTCGAATTTATATTTTAATTAATAGCCTCTCACGCAGCCAATACATTTCCAATAAATAGATCACAAATGTCAGGACGCATAGCTTTTCCACCTACTAGCCTAGACATCAGAATTATCCTTCAAACCCCAAGCATAACATTTACACAAAAGCACCACAGGCGTGCATCCTGAAGTCTCATTAGAGCAATGTAAAATTACTTCATCCTGAAATCATCAACTGAACGGCAAACCGTTCCAAAAGTTCTTTCATCCAGCTGTGCTATTGTCCAGGAATCAGTCTAACTCATTAAATGTAGTTGTCAGCACTTGGTCACACTCTTTTTTGCCATATGTACTGTGATTTTTTTTATGATGGTGTACTGTCTTCATGGTTTTGTTAATATTTGACGTTTTCTCACTGCACGTCTGACATGCATCATAGGGAGTATAGGTAGCGACCATGTAATATCAACACATTTTGAACAGAACAAAAATATTATCGTTAAGGACAATAGTTAGTTGTCTCCATCAAAACATCCTAATAGCGTGTATACCCACTGCGAATTACAAGCCGGATTTGAAAGGACTCACAATGACACATCTGTATGTGGTTTGTATGAATTTGTTTTGTTTTCTATACGGAATCGTTTTAAATCAACAGACAACCCGCGACACTAGCGAAGTTCTAATGCTGGAGTTGAAATACAATGGACCAGAATTATTTGCTTTCTATCCTCGCACATATCCACAGACATACATATAATGTCATGTAAAAAGGATTTATATGCATGTTGCTTCATAGAAAACAATATTGAATGCGAACTTACGAGTATTTAGAGGTTTTGTGCGATGCCTGTTGTTGGATTAGTTGGGCCATTGGGGAAAACATTGTGACGACATTGTGACAACATTGTGCGTGAATGTTTTTCCTCGAATGTGTGTTTGGTTGAGGTTTGGTATGGTGTAATATTTTTAAATGATTAGATTTTATTTCGTACTTTAGTCTAGTGGGATTATGTAAGGAATAAATGGAATAGTTTTTTGCGGCCTAGATGGTGAAGTTAAGCTTTAAAGCGAAGATAGTCTGCTTTACATCAAAAATGTTTATAATGCTATTGCAAATATAGAAGTTACTTTTGATTTATGACATGAAATTCCATTCGTTGAATGAAAAGCACTTCGTTCTTCACTTGTACTCATCATAAATTTTATACCTACATAAAAAGGAATACTACAACATCGACATAATTTAGATGCCTTCTGCTTTATCGCTTTTACCATGGATATTGTCTTAATAAGTCACACACGTGGTGAATGTCCAAAAGTAGCTGACGAACAGCCCATCGTGGCTGCGCAGCCTGTAAAAATATGGTGGCCAGGATCAAGGCCAAAAATATTCGTCGCGATCAATCAAGAAAGGATCATCAGCAGTTTGTAACGCTGAGCTGCCATTCTTTTTTTTTTAGAGAGAACTATTTTTCTCTGCAGTTTGACTGGATGAAAGACAATTTGACTCGTTAACGAGTCGATTCTAATTCTTCGTTTTCTCTCGTTTTTTCCCCATTGGGGCTTTTTTTTAACAATAAAGTTCACTTTTTTAATTACAGCCCTGGCTGGCATTAAGTTCGCACTTTAAGAGCTATCTAAAAATATTGGAAATCACTTCCAATAATATCCGAGCATAAAAGCCGCAGTTACAATTGTTTTGCACTTTTATATAAGTATTATACTGTTAACGTCACTTCGAGACGCACAGCGGAATGTTACTATTCTCACTGAGCTCATGGTAAGAGTTGTCTGTCCACTATTTGCTGATGTAATCTACTGCTCGCTGATCTAATCCGCTGTTTGCTGGTTTAGTCAACTGTTCGTTGGCCGAGTCCGCTGTTCGCTGGCCTAATCCGCTGTTCGCTGGTCTAATCCACTGTTCGTTGGTCTAATCCGCTGTTCATTGCTCTGGTCCGGTCCGGGGTTTGCTGATCTAATCCGCTGGTTGCTGGTCCTCTCTTTGCTAGTCTAATCCGCTGTTCGCTAGTCTAATCCGCATTTCTCTGGTATGGTCTGCTAGTCACTAGTCTAGACCACTATTCGCTGGTCTAGTCCGCTGTTTGCTGGTCTAGTCCGTTCTTTGCTGGTCTAATCTGCTGTTCGCTGGTATAATCCACTGTTTGCTGTTTTAATCCGCTATTCGCTGATCTAATCCACTATTCACTGGTGCAATCCCCTATTCAATGGTCTTACCCGCTGTTCGCTTGTCTGGTTCGGTCCGTTTGTAACAGCCCACAAAAAACACACAATACACCAGAAAAGTTCACCGAAATGTAGCAGAAAATAATCACTTCTCCACGCCGAATACATACGATTTATCATGCAACACACATCAGTGACAACATCATTGCCACCACTCCCGGAAGACTACGTTTCACTGTAGATTGTAAACATTGTTATTGTAACTCGCTGCCTATATAAAGCGGCTGAATTTCAAGCGAAGCATCATTCCCGCTTCTGTCGCTCACATCAGAGCATCCATACTTGGAACTCATTGAAACAGCAAACGAAGTAGCGCGAACAGTTTTCTCTTCTTGGCATCAAGTTCATCTTTAAGGATTTCTCGGAACAAGAAGTGAAGATTTTCGTACAAACAGAAATAGTAGTCAAATTGCTGGAGGTTCTGCTTTTATTGAAAAGATTGTAATTCATAGAATAACTTTGTTAGAATAAAACTAGAATTCATTTAAAATATATGAATTAAATTGAATCTACTGTTTTACTTGAGGACTCAATTACAAAATCATCATAGCTCATCCACTGAGCCCGGTACACGTTGTTCATTGTTCTTATCCACTATTCTCTGGTCTACTCCGCTGTTCGCTGGTCTAGTACGCTGTTTGCTGGTCTAGTTAACTGTTTGTCGATTTAGTCCGCTGTTCGTAATCCGCTGTTCAGGTCCGGTCCGCTGTTCACTATTTCCGTGTCTGAATAGCTAATTAGAGCTGCCAAGTGACCACTCCAATAAATTGATCAGCTGCCTCAATGCAGCGAGTAGCCACGTCTGCTAACTCATGAAATTGGAGGAAAATGTTGAGGCGTTTGTTATTTAGGGATATAAACGGGATTGTTATTTAGGGATATAAACTCGATGGTGTTGTCTTCCGTCTCTCATATCCTGATACATTTGCTGGATATCAGTCCTAATCTATTTAAGTAATTTTGTAATAGTATAAGTAATTTTGCTGAAGCCAGGGTAACCATTGTTCTCCAGTGATATATAGGAACTATTCCTATTGCTATTCCATTTCAGGTATACAGAAGCTATTCCTAGCTTCTAATTTTCTGGTCACCTTGTTAGCGTTTTACTTGCCTATGATACCACGTTATCTTCACATCTAAATAATTCGGATGGAACTATGTTTTGCTGTTTTTCTGCACAAAGGGGAGAATAAATTCCTTATTGTCGATGCATTTTGTCGTTTCATTTGATGTGCCTGGGATGGACTCAACTGCTATGCATATGTAATATAGCAATAACTCAAATACGGTAGCATGCTGTTACAATTTATAGCACCAATGAAAGCTCCAATCTGTTAAATAAACACCCGAACTGATTCCTGCATCCATCTTTGAGGTATTCCTATGAATCGAAATGACATCGTCGCTGGCAATTTCTTTAATCATCCCGTATGTTCTTGTAGATATCTTGACCTCGAGGTTCCTGACGAGGCTATTATTTTACTCGTGTGATCCATATGCTCAACAACAATGCCATATCATTTCGGGGATTTCAGCAATACAAGGGTTGCTTCATTGATTGAAATCCAATTTTGTTGAACAGTAAATGCATATAACAGTTAAGCATGAGCTTCGATGAATGAACCCATTCAGCGAAAAAAACCCTAGCATCATTTCTAACCTCATTGTTGGGGTAGTTTTTAAGGCATTTGTATATATTTGTAGTTTGTTTGATATTGGTCTTGCTCTCTGTTGTCCGTCATGACACAATCACACCATACACGAGAATCGACCTCACTACACAAGTGAATATGAAATAAATCGCTTGTATTTAATCGCTTGTATAAAAAACTTGGTGCTAGAGTTCTTCATAAAGCCTCTCAGTTTAGTTTCCTGTCAAATATAAAACCGATATATTTTACTTTTTCAGCAAGTTTTAATGTTGTACCTTTGGAGGATGGTAATAATGAAAAGTACATCCTCAAATTTGCCCTAAAATGGGTTTTCCTGGTAAATTTGCTCCTGATCCAGCTTTAATTGCATACCGCCCACCAGAGATCGAGAAAATCAACTCCCCTCAAGTAGTACAATATCATATCTGGCGAATCTAAATGATTAGGATCTATTATAAGCGATATTACCTCCCTTTCTATTCATTCCACTTTGGTTCTTAAAAAAAGTTACCTTGGTTTTCTAGTTTTTGGGCCAATTCGGTGATTGAATCACCGGGCCCGTTTACTTGTTTAAAACCCTTTATGTCTAAAAGATGATAACCAAAATATTTGCGAAGCCAGAACTTTGGATTAGAATTTCTATTTTAATGATTCAACCCGCCAAATGTTGAAATAAAAACCACTCTTGCTTTTTCCATTGCCAGGGTACTACTGAGCTAGAGGCATGCAGTATAAACACGCCGCAGTAAAAGAATGATAGTATTGGAAAATGATAGGTAACGTAAACTTCAGTAATATAGTCCAGTGTTAGAACGGCCTTTGCTGGTTTACGTCATGAAACCGGTTTTTGCATGACTGAAACATAGCAAATATTTTTAAAACTCACGTCGTATTCCATTCGTTGGAATTTTTTCTCTACTCTGACCTACTTTTCTAGCGTTTTCTTATATATACATTTCACAAACTTTGTAATTAGCAGCATGATTTTCTTCACAATTGCTGCACTTTTTACTGCCGAGTTCACGTAGGTGATATTTCCAGCTGGAAAATGATATATTGAGGATACTCCTTTGGCAAATATGTAAGCTTATTGTCTCTAATTTTTGGTAATTTAAGTACTTTTAAGTAATTTAAGTTTAAGTATTTAAATACCAATGCCTAGTAAGTTTAGTTCCATGAGCATTAAAAATTGGGTTATAATAGTCTACATCAAATCAGTGATGCTATTTCGAAAAATGAACCGATTTTCGTCATGTAAAAAGGATTCTTGTTAAATTCATAGGGCAAATGTAGTTTATATTCTATAGCACTATAAACCATGATCTTCATTAGTACTCTCTCTAGGATAGGATACTCAATAAAAACTCGTACGTCTAAGATTAGTTATTTTATTATATTACTCTATAAATTCTGTCTGGGCTACCTCTCTCTAGAGTGCATTCTGATATATAACTACATACATTCTATTTTTCCCCGAACGCATAAGCTCCATTTTGATGTCATTAGAAAACTGAATGATGCGACAATGTTGTCACTCTCCTAATCACTTCTTTAACCAGTGACAGCAGTATCACGTTGCTTTTCAATAGACAAGTAGTTTTTGACGAGCAATGTCAATCTGCACTTTAGTCTTAACCCCATATTCATTTGACCTTCAAATCGATCAAGTTTCCTCATTCACATCATCTATTCAAATTTGACAATATGAACTGCAAGCCATCCAGGCATGCATAGTCTCCAGACCCCATCACTAATATGATTTTGCTCACTAATATGAGATCAATCTTGCAGTCGACAAAGATCGAACCTAGATATATTTTTCAATTCCATTCATTGACACAATGAAAATAGTTCGTTCTCGATTTTGCTATTGTTAACTTTATCGACATTGTCCTTGCGAGGTGTGCTTGTTGTCATCATAATCATCGCATGATGAGTACGAGTTGTTGACATTTTGCGGTACAGTTCTTTTGTTGTTACTACAGCCAACCATCGAGGAATTGTTGTTGCATAACAAGCACTGTAGTTTGTCTATATCGTTTATTGTGTCCTACTTTCATCATTATTATTATGATTCTAAACTGCTATGATACGACAGCGACATATCTAGCACGTTTAATCAGGTCTATATAACAATTTATTTGTTGACACCATAACTTCGATTCTCGTGACACACAATAGCAATTTTATCGTGAATATCTGATCTGAAATTTGAAAAGGTCTCGTATCCTGGAACATTGGGATTGATTCGCAATGGCAAATTGATGATGAAAATGAGTTCTAGTTTCGAAAGGTCTATTGGATCGTGTTTATCATTAAAATATTATTTAGTTGCTTATGGTTTTTAATGAAAATTCATTAATTTTATTCATGAATAATTTAGTTCGTTCCGTTACTGATTTTCTGCCGGAATTTCAGTACGAAATAAAGAAGCGTATTGAATATTTTGAAAGGTTTTTTTTTTACGATATTTCGTTTCGATTGAATCCTCAATTACTGGTAAGTTTACTAGGCACAGTACTTTATTTTCAAATGGCGAAAGCAAAATTCCACATATCTAGCATTTCATACAAAATTAAGTCTGCAAAGATATGCAGTTTTTAAAATCTATCGAATATCGAAATTCAACTTCCCAAAAAAAATTCAGCATACCTAAGGCCAAACAAAAAATTTCTCATGTGCATTTTCATCCCTTATCCAAGCATACTTCAAATTTCGAATTTGCATTGATAGAATCTGGCCACAAAATAAGCACGCACAGCACGTTTCGCCCCCAATATAAAATATGATTCAGTTTTTAACTCGAATTTTTGTAGATAAATTAATACTATCTATCACCATTCTGAAAGTTTATATTGACAATTGAAATGCATCTGATGGTTCTATGTACGCATAAAATGTACCCATAAAATCTCACGTATGCTGATAACTAGAACTTTCTCGCAGCTATATGGATTCAAAGAGGAAACAGCAATCTGTACATATGCACGTTTCAAATAGAAATATTTTCAAAACAAACAAAACACCAACGAAGAGTCCAGCATGATTTTACCAAGTACGCCAATGCATGCATGCATGTTGCTATTATTTCGCATAGTAACTGAACCGAATCTGAAATGAATAGATAGGAATAGATACAATGCATGCTGATTTAACTGATGTTTGTCATTTTGAAATTGTACCATTGAATGTATGATCGATTGAAATCAAATATATAATAGGTTCGTGTTCGACCTATTGCAAAATCACGTACAGTTGAATGTTATTGGAAAGAATCTATAGTTACGCTCTTCACTTTGGATTCGTCACACAGATGATCTAAAAATTTGGTGATTTTAGAAGAAAACTTTTGAAACAACTTAAATAACTTAACTAATAAGCATTGATGTCTCATTTCCAAAGCCATAGCACGAAACTAAAAAAGCGCCCAATGTGGGTGTTTGACCTTACAAAAATAGTTGAAAAAAACAAGTACAATATTCAACTTTATACACTAAATTCAGGGTTAAATACATAATTTATACATGACTTCAATAAAAAAAATGATAATTTCTTCTAAAGGAGAATCAATAGTTTCCTACATAATAACATTTTTGCCGTTTAGAAACGCTTCTTTCCTTTCTTAAAAGCTTATGGCAAAACAATTATTCGAACGTCGCTTAAATTCTCTTGTTTTCAGTATCAATAAAGCAGTAAGTATCTATGAACCAATCAATAATTTGTAAATACTGCTTTTCTTGTCGGTACTACCTACTTACCTACTTACTTATACCTACTTACCTACTTACAACCTGTAGAATGTTCACAGCTCACCATATTTCATGAGTTCATTGTACAAGTTTGGTATAAATCGTGTTTTTATTGAACCCAAATTTAGCCTTCGGTCCAAGCGCATCAGAACCGCTAAAGACACTAATGTTCGCTCACTTTGATCTCAACAATCTATTAAACTCAAAGGGTGGAAAAGTTGCATGAATTTTCAAATTGAGGAAAGTCAAACACTTGTAACTCATATCGGTTGCTTATTTTACAAAACTTTAAAAGCTGCATCTACTGTAACATAAATGAGGAATATACTCAGTGTTTGCAACACTTTACCAGCACTGCAACTAAAAGTCTACCACAACCGCCTCGTGTCGAAACTGACCTACCCTATGAATCTCATTTTCATCCGATGATTTCATCGAAATGTTACAAGGATAGAAACGTCCCATATAGAAAGGTGCCAGAGCTGCCATCCAAAAAATTTCTAGAACTTAAATAATTTAAACATTGGTTACCTATTTTCGTTGCAAATGTTCGCGATATGAATACCTAGTATTAGCATTTATTGCGACGAAAATAGCTGGTAACTCTTTGCCAGCACCAAAGCCAAAAATATATCACATCTGCTTCTCTTGTCGGTATCTCATCTGCTTCTCTTCTCATTGAAGTCAAACTATACTGCAAATTTTTTTCTGATCCGATGTTGGAAGTTATAGGAATACAAATAAATTTAAGGCTCGTAAAAGTTTTCAAATTTATTTAGACTCGTAAAAGTTTTCAAATTTTTGGAAATCATAATATTTTTTTTTGTCACTACAAGATCATTACATTTTGAAAATTTTATGATAAAATCGCTAACTAAAGATATGGCAAAAAAATACAAAAACCACCATTGCTAGCAACTCTGTCATGGTTTTTCAACCAGATTCCTACTGGATATTGCCTATAGTAGGTTTCATTTACCATATTTTTTCATTTTGTTTTAATTTCATGACCAACAGTGCGTTAGTTATAGGGCAAAAAGTTTTATTTGCCTGAGAGAATTTCCAAACTTCAAGCCACCAAAATTACCGTAGCTGGCAGCTTCAACCTAAAACAACATGATAGGTACTGGGTGTCGAGCATTTCTATCATGACCTGGTCCTACTCAAAACCAATAGATTCTGTGAATTTCAATTGTATCTGACTATCGAGTCGAGAGTTCCCGTGAACAGAAGTTTCAGATAGTAAAAATATGGGTAAATTGGGGAAGAGTTTCCGTTCTTAACCGAAATGAAATTTCAAAAGTTTAACTTTGGATGTGTAAACAATGCAGAAGATTTATATATGGGTTGCTTTTTTTCTAGATACAGAGAATTTTTCAGGATCGTCGATGATTTGAAAGAAAAATGGAACTGACAATCGAGAAAGTCTTGAAAAATTGGCTAAGGAGATGGCCTTGATTCGGCAAGTATTTGGGGATGAAAACCTGTAGGAAAAACTGCTGCTTCTGCTACTTTGAAGAATTTAAGTAGCTTCTGGCGATAACCTCTATAAATATTATTCCCGAATGAAAATTCAACTCTTTCTATATACACTCTAAAAAGTGGTTCTATAATTAATACTTTGATAATAGGAAATATATTCATTTTTTCCTTTAAAATAACGAATCACAAATTTTTTTACACATTCCATGTGCATGTTTTTGCTTTTACGTTATATCAGCTGAATAATACACAGCTTTTTGTAAATTGAAGCAAAAAGAGTGTAAATTTACTAGTTTGCTATTCACCTTTGCGCCAAAGCCATAAAGTTGCATCATTTTTTAGGGTAAAATTACACGATTTGGTCGTAAAAAAATATTCTTTTTACGCACTTTTGTAAATTTACATCTTTAATAGACGGAAACCAGTTTCCTACTATTAAGGGTAAAATTCAACCAAAATTTTTTTGAGTGTAGATCTCGCGAAAAATAATGGACTATAACGCGAATGACTGTCTTTTTGGAATCCACAAGACGATACGGCCTCCATTGCTTTTTAACACCGGTGACATTATCTTGCGAAAGGGAAACGCCTGGAGTTAACATTCTTCTACGCTTTGATCTTATTATTTTTTATTTTCACATCTTTATCTTTATTATTTTTAGCAAGATTTTTTGAAAATAATTCAAAAATATTGAAGTCATTAGTTTCTTAGCAGAATGCTTTACTTTAATATCAGAATGCTTTACTTTAAATCTTTTCTTCTTGAACTGAAATTGGTGGACCTGCATTTCGTCTTTCGTGACAGCCCTTGGAATTATGTCCCTTGGTTTGTCATCACACAACTTCAAAAATGCCTTATAGCACTGAATACGATTTTTTTTGCCTTGAAGAAAGAAGACTGGGCAATCACCTTATTCTGACTTTCAACAGACCTAAATGCAACCACCTTATTCTGACTTTCAACAGACCTAAATGCTCGTGTAGAATCCAAAGCATTCTAGTTTCCGTTTCGTCAACTTCTCGTACTGAGATTTTCCGCTTTTTCAGCAATATCTATTATGACTGCTTCTACAGGTTTTCCAGGGAAAAATTCAACTATAGAACCTTTTTACTGCTGCTTCAGATAGACCACATTCCCATAAACAGATTGCAATTCGGTACGAATTTCATTGTCTCTTATTTTCATTCCATCTTTCCACTGACTTCAGTGAACACAGCTCTCAAGGAAAAATAAACAACACTTATAAGTCAACCAAATTTTACATAAGAGATTTCAAGAGATGAACATTTATTTTGAGAGGGAAAAGACCAGGAGTTTGGGATTGAAAACCAAAAATTTCGAGATTTTGGAAACTTTTGAGAAAAGAAACTGAGAACACAGTCATTTATTGAGGCAAGCAGACAAATAGTAATAAAATAAAATTAGTGGATTGGCTGCAAGATTTTGAAAAGCAGTTTGAATTTGAAATTTAATTTGGAATCTAAGCATAAATGGAGGGAAAAAAATCAAAATTGAATGGAGGGTTTTGCTGATAGTTGTGTTCAAGGCTGTAGGCTCAAAAATTATTCGTGCTGTATTCACCATGAATATTGTGTCCGTTTTCTCCTGTGAGTTTGTTTTTTGTCTGATGATAGCAGCGACCTATAGCATGAGAGACAACTTAGGATGAAAACTTCTACTCATTGCAACTTTACTGTTTAGAAAAAAGTAGACACGCTTGGGGAAAAAATTGAAATTTCTTTCAATCAATATATCAACGGCTCGACGGAGTTTGGCTGGATGTGACAATACGATTTGTGATAGCTAAACTTTAAGGCGGCTTTAGATATGCGGTGTTTGTCAGACACCTCCTATTCGCCAAATACCGAACACCTAGTCAAGTCATTTGGATTGGTGATTGCGAAATGACAAGCGCATTGAATTAGACATTCGGGCATTGCCGAATGTTTGCCAAAACTGGAACATGTACGAGCTGCTCGTCGTTATTCACTCCCGCCATTTTCTTGTAAAAAATAACGAAATAGTTGCTGCACATCTGAGTAAATAATTAAATAAATTTATGTCATTTAATAACATTACGCAAAAAATATGTTGCTTACCGTACCACATTTGAAAATTTTTACTCGCGCCACACAGTTTGACACTTTTCAGTATTTATCAACAACCGCAAAAAAATACCGAATATCTAAAGCGGGGATCCGAACATACCCAAACACATTGCTCGTCTCATTTGATTTGGTTGAAAGTTCCACAAACTACGGGAATAGCGAGCACCCGAATGTTTGTGCTTTGCCCTAGGGCAAGCACTAGCCGAGCAACCCAACCACACATGCGAAGTTTGCCAAAATAGGTGCTCGGCATTTGACAAACACCGCATATCTAAAGCCGCCTTTAGGTTCAACCAAAGTATAAGGAGTACGTGAATATTTTATTGTCTGAATCGAAAATTGGCCTTCTTTTTTTTTAAGCTTTAGTGCTGTTTATAATGGGTTCAGATGTATTAATATTGCTTAATCTTTGAATCTGACATAGTATACATTTGGACTGTCATCTAGTTTTCGGAACGAAAGCTGCTGGAATTTTTTTTTGCTGTTTTCCAGATACCTTTATAATTCTTTCATCTCTTTTGTGCCCTCCAGCTTAATAGCAGGGAGTAGTGAGAAGAATGTGGCCTGGATAGTAATATGCTCTTTTTTAGAGTACATTTGAGAGAACAATCCAGTATATAGTACTTATAATTCCAACGAGTTTGGATATCCTGGATTAGCTTTAAAAGGTTTTTTTTTTTAATTCTAGTTTTTAATTGCTCTTTTTTACTTAATTGTTTTACCAATTTTTTAGTAAATATCACTCTATCTTTAGTTTTTTTTCTCTAAATCTGTTTAATATTATCTTCTTAATATAATGTTAAAAAAGTTGTAATAATACTTGAATATTTGTAAAAAAATTTAAAAAAAACAGTCGTTCACTTTGCACAAGATTTTCTTTAAGACGAACATGTGGAGGACCTGCTTCTAATGTTTTAATCTGATTAAGCTCGCCGATTGTGTCGACAACAGCTTTTTTTTCTATTTGAAATTGATAAGTGTCGTTTTCATAAAAATGTTTCTCATAATCATCGAGCTTTTTAACGTCAGTTGCTGATTGCTGAGATAATGCATCAATGTACGTAATGCATTTGTTGCTTCTGACCTAGAAACAGTGTACTTCTGCACGAAGGCATAATCAGACTCATCAGAAGCGCCACTTGCATAGAATTATCTCTATCTGGATCTAAAATTTCTCTTACGATACATTCGTCAAATATCATTGCCAAAGGCTGGAGATCCGTATCACAATCAACGTTCTTTGTAACGTGCTACCGAGAACTTGAATATTTTTTCTACTTTTAGCTAAAAAAAAACTGTTTTCCTTTATATAACTCGCTTTTCTTAAACTTTTTTTGTATTGCCTAAGCTGAAATTAGTTGCCATGCCTTTTTCGTTATTTGTAACGCATCAAACAAGTTTATACATTTGACAAACTTGTAAATTGTTTCTCTTCGCTATAACGCTAGAAAGTGCTGTTTCAAAATGCCTGATTAATAAGGAACATTGAAGCATCGAATGAGACCCATATCTACCGACTGCGTTATACTGGTGGTATTAACAGGTAGTATATGAATCTGTATATACTCTGATAAAACTTCGGTAAATTGGTGGCATCGAGCATTATCCACAAGCAGAATTATTTTTCAGAGCCAAGTTTGTGCTTCAATTTTGGTCTTAAAAACCAACATTATTCGATTTGACAGTCCTGCATTCATCCATTCCTTTTTTGGTGGTTATAGGGAACTGAAGTAGGTACGCTTATAAAACATTGTTGATTCTTAAACTTTGCAATTGAGTACACCATTTTTTCCATATCTTCCATACTGCAAAAATAAATAGCATTACTCCATATTTTCTGTGTTATTGTCTTGTTGCTCTTTCTCTGTTATTCGCCATAGTCCTTATAGGTAAAACTTTAAAAAAAATAAACCCGTCTCGCTAGTATTGAAGACGTCTTTTGGTGAAAGATCATTATATATTGAAGGAAGGACGTTCTTGATATATTCAACATCAACAGGGCTATGGGCAGAATTGTTTTTCTTTATTTGTTCCATGGAAATATACATTCTCCTTTTGTTGCCAAAGCTACAGCTAATCATAACTCGGTTCAATTCCAGGTATTTTCAAAATTTCTGCAAATTTGGCAGCTTTTTATTGTTTTTTTTTTTAAATGCTGTTTTCATATTATTGTATTATCTCTTTCTTCATGACATTTGTTTTTACGTTGTCAATGATTTCAATCTTTGACTTTGTGGCTAATGCAGTTAATTTTTGTTCGGCCATTCTAGTATCGAAAGATTATTCTTACATCAAGATCTTCCGAAATATGCAATATTTCAATTCGCAACTTAAGTCTTTAAAATACAAGTTAAAATATATACACAAATTGAGCAATTGCTATTAATTATTCTGAAATATACTCACTATTCTTTTCGCACTATTGATTCATGCCATTTGGTTAAATCTCTTATGGGGGAAATTCGTTGAGTTAAGGGGGTAGTACCGGTTAGAATGCTCAAAAATAGCCTAATTTTCAATATTTTTTTTTCACTTCCTTTATTTTGTATAAATTTTAAAATTTGCATGGTTAAAATACACGTTTTGAGAATTACAAAAAAAAAAAATATTTTTTTATTTTTTTCATTTTTCTACTTATTTATGAGGGCGCCAAAATTGACGTCTCGAAAAATGCCTCGTCATACTGCGGACAGATAATCTCAGGAATGAAGAATCTGAAACAAAAAAACCAAACCGCATTTTAAAGAGGAATGTTTCTTACGTGGTAATCTACCACAATATTTAAAAAAATAAATGGTTTTTATTTGAAAATATTTTTCGAAAAATCGTATTTTTTTTCACTTTGTTTCGCTTGCCAAATTTTTTTGGGTTAACTTTTGGCCTATATTGTGACAGATTACCACACAAGACAATTAAATAAAGTAGTGCACCAAATTTTACTTAAATCGGTTCGTCTAATCCGGAGAATAAGTGTCCGCAGTTTGAAAAAACATCATTTCGAGAAAAACGCGTTTAAAGTTTTTTTTCCATTTATTTATTGAATATTATTTAAAAAATATGTTTTATCACCTACATTGGCTCAGTCTGCAATCCTTGGACCATACATAAGTATTTTTGAGTCCACATAAGCCAGTTGCTCTTACAGTTGGGCAGTTTTTTTTTTGGCCAAAAGCGCTTCCTTTGCCGTTTTTTCTGCCTGGCTTATGCGCTTTTCAATTTTTTTTCTGCCGCAAACTGCCGTAACTTCTTTGTTTTTGGGAATATCGTGATTTCTGAAGGTATAATAAATTGAAAAATGCAAAGAACAAAAAACTGATTTTTTCAAAATTATAACCGGTACTACCCCATTAAATTTCAAACAAAGGGTTATTAAGAGACAATCTGAATAGTTCAGCCAACTATTTTAAAAGTATCATTATTAACTAGATGCCAATTTTGTGCATTTTTCGCTTACTTCAGACTAATTTGCTTCAGAATTCTATAAGGCCTTACTCATTTTAATGCTTTCACCGAAAATTGTTAACCCGAAGTTCGAAACACTATCCACTGACATCATATCCATGCCCATAATATGGCTATTTATATCATACTTAATCTGCCATTATCGATACCGGTCTCAATATATTTTTCCCAATGCAATTATTTATTACCATATCAATCATATTATTACGTTTCGCATTTATTTAGTCTCAATAAATTTCGTCTGATGGCTACGGTGAAACAATTAAATTCATCACGCTGAACCCCGAATAGTAGTCGCGTACCCTTAGGTGTTGTGCTCGTATAATTTCACCGAGCACATGGAAAATTTCATTATACCGCCCGTAGTACTCATTTCCAACTGTAGAAGGCCAGGTAGGTGACAGAATACTGTTCCTCGAGTTTCCATATTGTTCTGTCGCAGACGCAACACATTGGTGTTGACTTGAAACAATAGTATCAATATTGAAAGACATAAATTTGAAAATTTAACGGTATTGAGAATAGGCAGTAGGTTCAATGGAAATCTAGTATCGCGGTATTGTTGGTGTCGCGATAATGAATATGGGAGTCGTGGATCAATCTGAAAGAGAATCTGAAAGGACCGTTGAATAAAGAATATATTTGAACTTCTCGTTTCATTCCTCGAGTGAAAAAAATCGTTAACCTGGCAACTCCTCAGTGTAATAGAATATTTGGTTTCGAATTTCGGTAACATAAATTTTCCTTGCAACCTGACCCCACGTTCACCACCAAGGACACTATTTGTTTGATACAAATTCCAAGCGCAAATTCATCTAATTATATGTTAACTGGATACATACGAGTATATGTAGACACTTATATAACAGTGAGCTGAACATGTATTTCCGAACCAACTATGCTTAATATATCCTTGCACACAAGAAGTAAAGGATAAAATTTTGATGAGAGGAAATACACGGTAAAATACTTTTGCTTCCTCTTTTGACCCGATAAAAATCGGAAAACACCATTAACGGACTTTATTGCAATCGTTCGCTGGGCTGGATAGCACGTAGTGAGAATTAGTAGAACTGCGATAAAAAAAGAGTTGGAATTTCAACTTAAATGAAATAAGGTATGAATGTATTCGTAAGCAAAGAAGTGAATTCGAAAGCTGAAGCTGAAAATCTGAAAATATTCTGACCTTTTGGCTTTGCTCGCGTGACATTGCTTGAAGTCTACCGAGGTATGAATTAATAGCAAGTAAAATTTCTGGGCTTTAATGGAAAAGTTGTAAATGAGCTAGACGAGTTCGTTCAATAAAGTTTTCGTATTTTAAAAGTAAATACTGATGGAATTTATTCCATGGTTTCTACCCAAATAAATATATGTATCTAATTTATTATACAAAATATTTATTTAATGAATTTAATCGAACACATCTAATTAAAATTTGAATTTTATGTCCGAAAGCTCGTGAAAGCAAAGTTTTAATCTTTTTTTGCAATGTTTATGAGTGCATTAGCGAGTTCTAGTTAATTTAGATTCGTACTCAAGCAGCTAATACCAATGCACCATGTATTTCTTATCAAGTATTCGTCCAATTCTATTCATCAGCCCTAATCTGTTGCTTAAAAAACTTGTTCGGATTTAAAATTAATGGAAAGCTGTATAGCTGGCTATCAGAATGCATTCAGCAAAGGTCTTTGTAGGTGAATTTAGTTGAACACCTTTGTCGTCCATTTTTCGATACTTCTGGCGTTCCGCAGGAATCACATTTAGGTCCTCTATTTATATTATTTTCTTAAAATTATATAAATATGGTTTTCAAATGATAAAACTATGGTAAATTTATCGCATTTTTTTGTCAATATATTGGCTCTACAATCAAACCTGGACAAATTCTGGTAGCGATCGATACCCCCTTGAGGAATCTTAAGATAAGTATGAGCCATGGCCTAGAACTTCGTTCAGTCCGGTTTTTACCTATTAATAAAGGCTACCTGCTCTATTTAGCTACGGCTTCCGATACTAAATTATGTATATCTGTGATCAAAATACGAGTACAAACAGTTCTGAAAAGGCCGAAGCCTTACAAAAGATGTGTGTGCGCCTTCCTGAATAAGATAACGTGAAGAAACTTGCTCCAAATCGAAGTGCTGAAAGTTGTTTCGTTGCTAGTATTTGCAATCGGCATATCACAGCCCAAGACAAAGCCAAAAAAATTCTTCAGCTTGACCATTTATATTGGAGCAACCCCACAATTCATGATGGTCGTCCGAGTCGCTGCATAACATGCTTAAAGACGTCAGAAGTTGAACTCGCACCATGACTGTGATGTGTAAAAGAAAACAATCTAGCAAGACCTACGATTGATTTCTGCTACAATAGCACTGTTACCATTGTCACGAACATTGTAAAGAACAATGATTTTGAGGATATTTTTTTTGGGCAGTGATCCTGATATTTGGTTTGTCTTGGCTATAAATAGCCCACAAGCCAGGTTGTTTACAACCCATAGTCTTTAGATCAAAATTAAGTCGTCCCTTATCTTTGATAAACAAAAAGCTGTTGCTGCTTTAGAATGATGAAGACGAATTTGAAATAATTTCATTTATTGAAAAATTATTAGCATTCAAAGTTGAGTCTATATCCCTGTTGAGTGCTGTAACCGCCTCACTCTCTTCCTCTGTTTACAAAATTAGAGTCCAATGCAGCCAACTCCGAGACAGTCCCAACGCTCTTCCCATCAATGCGAAAAGAATCTGTATATGATTCTTCCTCAGATGCCACCGCTGAACGGTAGATAGACCCTTTGTTCAAAGGCATCATCATGCTTCAGGATCTGTCTTACAGTCCCAAGATCGTCTGATCCAGAGCCCTAAGCCCGATTACTCATCTGAAAATATGCAACTGATTTCCCGCCTACATATTTCATGATTTCTTTTCGAGCTTCCTTATGATTCTTCCTTTGAGATGAAGAGCACTTTCCGTTAATTTTTAACACTCTTCCAAAATTTTAAAAATCTTCCAATTCTCTGTTAGATAATAAGGATTAAAAATCCTCATAACCTCCTGCATATCCCTGGACCGGAATGAAAGCCGGGAATCCATGCCTTCTATTTACGCCGACCGAGGTTTTCGTCCTTGGGCACCATATTTTTTTTTTGGCGGATAGCCAAAGATCCCCCAATTTGAAAATCACCTGTTTGTTGATCTTCACACGCTATTAGCCCAACTGCTTTACAGCAGCCCGCATTATCGCCGTTGGTGAAAAACATGGGCTGATTTCTTGCATTTCAGAGCAGACCATGAACATAATCTGCCATATTTTCAGCCAGTTTCTTCCCGAGATAATTTCATCTCTTTTCCTTACATCGATTTCAGGCTAGATGAGGCATTTTCGCGCCATGTTGTTGAAAGGCCGATTTAAGCCTGAAGTGGCCTAGATTAATTTTGGCTCCTTTGAAATTTCCTTGCTATTATTTTTTACTCAATAGAATTTTGTCGTTTCTTAGCAGAACTCGCAAGGTTTTGAGGGAACGTATTCTCTCCAATAAAACAAGTTGCCTATGGGAGAGAATTTTTTGACTTTTCAGGGAACGATTGAGTAGGACTTTACCTAGGTTCCTTAAATTTTTAAATACTAACTTTCTAGTTTCGTATGCCCGTGCTAGTTGGATTTGAACATGGAAGTTGATTGCTTCAAGAGAGAGAACTAGAGACGACTATAGTTGACGGTACGACCAGCTGATTTATCGTAGCCTGTACGCCACTCTGAGCTTTTCTGGTTCTAGACTTCGAGACCAGAGTTTTAAGATCATTCGAAACTAAAGTAATGGGTTAAACTAAAGTTGTTCTGTAAGCTAATGGAGCTGATTTATTCGTGGCTCAGTCATTCTGGTCCCTTTGTTGAGGTTGGAGTATTTCTTAAATCTCAGATTCTTAATAATTTTATTATTCTAAGCTAACGTTTCACATGTGTCCCCGTTTGGACCCTCTATCGCAGTTTGGTAGTGCAAGTAGCAAAGCAAAGAGGCCATGCGAAGACTAATACAAGTCCTAGTAGAGACATGTGCTCAGATATATTTTACGGAGTAAAATGTTTTAATTCATAACGTAGTTGCATTAATCAACAAGTACAATACGAAGAAACTGTGCATGTATAGCACAAGAAGCTCTGAAGACTGAACTAGTTGAGCCAGACTCAGCCGAGTCGCAACAAAACAAGTCGCTAGAAAAAAGATCCTGAAATACAACATCTGGGCCCGTAGCTGTCTGTTTCTACAAATTTGGTAACCACTTCTCTAGCTTTTGTCGCATTTAATATTCGATGTTTAGTAACTTTAGACGTAGATACCTTCATGACCATGTTTAGGGCAATTTTCTATAGTAGCTTGCAAAATTTCCAATTCTTTTTAAATTTAACTTTGAAAAAAACAGAAGCAAATTGACAAGACACGTGTTTGAAGCAGTTTTCATGTAAAGTAAGACTTGTTTTTTATTTAAAAAACAGGCCACTAGTGAATGTTCGGGATTTCATTTCAGAGATTTAGAGTGCTTCACTAATGATAATTTTTTCCCACCTCATCACCGTTTTAAATAACAAACTGACAACCATTTCACACTTATAAAAATTTCAATCCGAAAATTTTAGTCTCCACTACTCCCTATTTCAAAGACCTGTACGGAGTTGTAATGGGACAATTTTCACTTAACCATTTTTACTCTTGGCCACTACTTAAATGTTTACCCTGTGCATATATTACCATTAGAGTCAATACTATTAAACATTGACCGATTGGCACATTTCTTGAATTTCTCTGTATGCAACTACTTTTTCACTTGGTTTTTTTGTGGAACAAATATTCTGATCCAAAAATGTTTTGTTACAAAAATTTAAAAAAAAAACTCCTTGGCTGACACCAATCGCCGTATCTGTGTGCAGTTTTATTATATTGTAAAAATGTTACAGGACGTACAAAGTATTTAGATGTCTTTCTACTTCTTCCATTGCTAATTACGTCCCTTTTTGGATAGGACATAACATTTGCCTTAGTCCCGGATCCATAATGTCATTCCTGTTGCTTCTCGCTAATGTCATTCCTGTTGCTTCTCGCACCATTTTCGATTAATTTCGCCGGAATCTCATCGATAGAGACTTCTTTCATAGATGGAAGGTGCACTGTGCTTTCTTCTACCAAACTTACAGAGGATAATTTGTTGTAACAGCAGGATTGAGCAGTTCCTTGAAGTTGGCGACTAATCACTCTGATATTTGTTTTCCGCCCTCAATGGTTGTTCCACGTTTGTCTTTACACGAAATAGTATTGATTGTAAGTCTTTAACATAAATTATAAACTAAGTGAAGCTATTTAACATTCTAAATTCATGGACTATCAGTTCTGTTTATTATTCTTCGCTAAGTAAACTGGAAGATATTTCTTCCCAAAGGGATAGGCAAATAAACCATCTACTACTTTCACTTAACTCCATACACCAACCACTTTCATTTGCACTGTCATATTATTTTTATTCTACTTTTCAAGAAAAAGTTATCTTCATCCACAAGATCCTCATTCCTCAAAATTTCCACACCCAGCGAACGTAAAAAATTTGATTTAGAATAAACAACCTGAAAAATATGAAAAAAAAAATTAATAAAATAAACTTCAAAAAACAAGCGAAAAAAACTTATCCATACATGTGCGACTGCCGTATGAAAGTGAGAAAGTGATTAATGACTGCGCACAAAAAAAAAACACAAAGGTATCAGTTACACCTCCGTTAAAGAGACAAGATATAATCAGCCTTTTTGCATAGGCGTGTAAACCACCCCTACCATGACTTGATTATATATGTCTTGTACAATGAACCCGTCAAGGATGGTGAACTGCGAGCATTCTACAGGTGAATGGTAAGTAGGTAGCTAACAAACAAGTCAAACAATGTGTACATTTTGCATATTTGTTCAACTCTTGATTGTGCCAGCAATACTTTATTATTGACACAGAAAAGCAAAGAGCCTATGGGCAGGATTCGAATATCCGTTTGGTTGAATCAAGCGTCACTAAGCGGTGAAAAGGTTATAATGCGGGAAAAGCTGTAAGCGTTCAACGGAAATGTTTCAATTTTTCCTTGAAATTATGTATTTAGCCTTGAATTTGGTGTCTAGGATTAAATAGCTAACTTATGCTCTTAACTGAATTTTGTACCCACATTGGGCGCTTTCTTTTTTTTCGTGTTATTGCTATGTAAATGAGGCATTGATGCTTATTATTCGAATTATTTCCGTTGTTTCAGTGTTTTTCTTTCAAAATCATCATCGAAATCATCAAAATTTAGGTTTTTTTTTTGTGGCGGAATGAAAGCGAAGTGTTTTACTACGGCTGCTTTCTAATGAATTTTACCCGTATGTTACCAGTAGTTTCACAACCTTAAATATCTGTCGGCTTCTTTGAATTCCACGTCATACATTTGCCAAGTTTTATTTTCATTCTTCAATTTTCATCTATTTCCAACATCTTGACATTCGCCACCGACATATATGCCTCCCACAAGTCAATAAGCCATCTAAATCCATAGACTATTAACACTTGTTCAAATCTCTACCGCTCCCCAAAATACATAACCACTAAGCCTAAGTTGAGAAATACGAAACGATTGCCATCGACCTGAAATGAAAGTAGGCGGCGTGCCGATGCAAAAAAGATAGAGTGGAATTCGCAACTCCAACGTATATATTTATTTCGAGGACACCACGAAAACTAGCGACACACGCAAGAAAACCGAAACACAAAACCACTTTCCATGCTAACGCGTTGAAGGCGTGAAATTTCACAATCCCAAGGGATAACTTAAACGTAGGATAAACCTAATCCAAGTCTTATTCTTTGTAATTCCACGCGGATCCGTACCCTATTCGGAAATCCCAAAGGGAACTATCAGGTCGGCATCATCAACATCGTCGTCGTCTCGCCCGTTGAATTGAAATTGAATGGAACGAAAATAGGTCTGAAGTTAAACAGAATAAAGAAAACAGAATAACATTGTCCAAAATTTCTTCGGGTGATGTCAACTAGTGTGTGTGTGTGTGTGTGTTTTCAACACACGAAATGGTGCTTTGAGGTAGACTTTTCCTCGAAACAAGGCCATTTTGTAAAGTTGATGAAAACAATATTGAATTAAACATGTACCAAGAAAAGCTTACAGCGAATCGTATTGCATGACAATGATGAAGGGTTGTTTATGTAACCTGAATCGCATGGTAGACTATTTGATTCTAAGATTGAGTTTCATATGTAGGCGAGATATTTTTCAAGGATTTGCTTCAGATTAACAGAATAAAGGTAAATGAATATTTTCCGACACGAAATTAATCCATAGCGTTTTAATGACCTGAGCAGTGGGAGAGAGTGACGCACATTTGTATCGAAACCTGAGGCTTTTGATCCTGACATTTCGTGTGGGTGGTAATGAGGTCGTTGACTGATGAATAAAGCGGGCATCGTCCTTAGAACAAGTTTGGTAATATTTCACGTGAATGAACTGCTACGCAATGAGTACAATATTCTGAATTCGTTTCAGTTTGATTGTAATTGATGGAAAATAGTTTTTCGTCACTTTTTTGTGCCTGATTAAATACCGAAAAAAAAGGAATTTTTCTAAAAGACTAAAAATGTTTTTGCCTTTGTGTCCTATGTTGTTATTCGATCCAAGTGTTCTATACTGAAAATTACAACTTATTGGTGTTGTGTACACATTTTTTCACTGAAGTATGCCAATATTCGTCTCGTTAGAATATTTTGCGGCTTGACCATACAGTTTTTTTTTCTTCAAACAACAAAAAATCTTAGCAGTAGCCACTGTTCCCCACAAAAAAGTCTCCTCAACTACTGAATTGAAATAAACTTCATTTGCTCAGTTCCTTCCTTCCGTTTCATTTTGGATATCGAATCGATGGAATCTGCCATTTTCTAGTAAATCTACTTTATTCTAAACGAAGCACTGTAAGCAATGAGCAAGCTCTCAATGCAACGATATGCTTCAATTGTATCTGACATCTTATTCTACAATTTCCCAGGATCGATATTCTATTGTAAAATGTAGTGACCATAGAATGTGATGCCTTGGATGTTGGAATATAGCACGAGAGTACAATGTAGCAAATCGGAATCGAGTGTTTTGCCAAGGAATCGATGCAGTAAATTTGGATTCCGTATTGGGTTGAAAGACGTGAAAAATTGTCGAGGCAGACCGACGAATTGAGATCTTTTTTTTGTTGTTTATGTGGCTTGGTTTTGCAATTTCCTTCCTAACTGAGTTTTCATGTAAATCAGACTAGACAATATTTAAGGAGTAGAACGATATCGAAACGAATTTCGAATGTAAATTTAAAAAAGGCTTAAAAGCGACCAGTTCGAATTCGATTTTAAATACTCTCATGGTATTAAACGAATTGAAAGTTATTGTTCTTTGCAGACTGCTTATGATTGGAAAATTAGTGCCCATTAAAATTGCTAATTGAATCGTAGGTAAGAAAATTCAAAAGGTTTGGCTATGATGCTATTAGATTAAATACATATTCACATTTTTTCGCCACAAAGTTACAATTCAGATGACCAACTGAACCTGAATTTGATTTCAAGCAAGCTTATTCAGTCTAATATAAACAACGTAAATTTTCATACTTAATGTGAGAGAGTCAATTATGTTCGACCTAAACCTTAACGCTTTTAAATAGTTTGTGTTTATCAATATTAAAAAATTGGCTGGAAGCAAATATATAATTGTTTGACAACAGCCGTGGGGACGACCACCTCCCAGGTTCTTTGATAATTTTTTTCTCTCTCATTTGCACCTTGAAAACTCAATCAATATTTTCAATAAATTTCAATATTGATTCAATAAACCGCAATACTTCTGCAGGGAGCTAATGCTAATTACTTGATTTGCTCATTAAATAAATTGAATTTGATGACAATCTAAACAAAATAAAGTTCGAAACCACAAAACCATCTTCTTGGTTTCATTCATATGCCCATTCGGTCGTATGTGACCATAGCAAAATCATTTCTTGGAGATTCTCCCCAATCAATTCAATGCTTTCCAGTGAGTGTCTTCTCTGAACAAATAAAAGCAATATAAAACTACGTCCTTTCAGCATTTTATGGCATTTTCTAGATGTTTCGTAATTTCTCGGAAAATACTTCTTGGTTAGCAACGAAGCTGAAAGAATTCTCAAAATGGTTATTGAAACAGAAATGAAGTAATAAAATCAAAGTCTTTAAAGAAAAGCAAACCTGAAAATAGTCGGTGAGTAGATGGGAATGGAAAAAGGCAAGGTGAATGTGATAAAAAAAATTTTAGCTTTGGGGTAAGGTCACTTCGATCGCACACGGGAAGAGATTTTTTTTTTTGAACATTAAACACTGCAAGAAAAATCCAGTTTGATGGAATGCTATAAAATGTGAAATCATTGAAACTTAAAAGATAAAGAATTCGCAGTCCTCAAATATTTTAAAGATTTTTCGGCATATTTTAGAAAATATTAAAGTTAAATACTGTACAATTGTTCCCTAAATGTTATCAACAAATTTAACATACATTACAGTAAATTCAAGCATTTCCATTTGGACTCACCGAATTCAAAACAACCAAAGAACCATTTTCTATGTGAAAACTTTTTATAGGCCACGAGCCAGTAACATGCTCTTGGAAAAATCAATATTCTTGTCAAGGCTGATGGCTTTCACCGCATCGAAGAGTGCTGATAAAGATGAAGAAAATTTGTATTCAATTATTTTGGTCCAGTGGATCAACAGATTGACAGGATTTCCATTTAAAGTGGTGCTTCACGACGACGATGACAATAACGTTGAATGTCGTTAATCTTGAAGAGCACACTATATCGTGAATAATATGTTTCATATGAAACAGTGCTTTGTCACTTTTTTCGTCGACGTTTTGTTGTTTAGCTGGTGTCGACAGTTTTTTTTTTGAGTCGGGTTTAGTAGGTGTTTTGAAAAACTGAAAGCAAACTGAATAAAAATTGTAAGAAACAAATCATGAAAAGGGAGAGATTTTTCAACGAATGATTAACTTGATTAAAAAGGCTGAATTTGGTAGCCTCTGCGTTTGATTCCCCAAAAAAAATGCAATCCAATGGTCGTAGTTTATCGGAAGTGGGTCCGCATAACCTCTATTAGCAAAATGTAGCCGTTCATGATCTCTATTAGCAAAGTGTAGCCGTTCATTTTTTAGTAAAAGTAACAAATTAAATGAATTTTTTCGACGAGTTAGGGTAGTGAATAATATTTCTGAAAATACAGAAATAAATGTATCATATAA
Organism: Nemotelus nigrinus; assembly: GCA_947369275.1. Lineage (NCBI taxonomy): Eukaryota > Metazoa > Arthropoda > Insecta > Diptera > Stratiomyidae > Nemotelus > Nemotelus nigrinus. Next base: position 55,113,551 of record OX376375.1, read on the forward strand.
AGGTAATAATTGAAGTCATAGTTTTTCAACACATCAAAAAATTTTGTATTTTGTCTGCAAATTGAACGTCGCAACAATCGACAGTGTGGGCTTGGCCAAGCCGAGACATCCCGGTTGTGCACCAGTTTTGTCTAGCTTGATATCTGATTTATTGATTTGCTTGATTTATTTTGGCGTTCGGGCTTACGCCAACAAACCAACGAAATCAGAACGGACTTTGGTTGCCCTTTCCAATAGCGCTGTCTCCATTGACTTTCAGGTCTTTTACTTCTTCTTTTATATAAACTTCATCTTTTTCACCACCTCTTCCAAGTCTCCTAAATTTCCTCGATTTTTACGTTACGAAATCGTCTATTTGCATGTTGACGGTCTTCGGAGGATCTATAAAATATAAAGTGTGGCTACTGAGCTAAGCATTTATGATATGCGTATGTGCTACTTAGCAACGTGACACTCCTGTGATTGCTGCACCTTATAGATCCTCTTCTACTATGTTGAGAGCAGTTTAGCTCAGTATGGTACACTTGTGCCAACTGTTGGGCATAAAGCCGATTGCTATCGTGTTCAATTTTTTTCAGTGAATTTTCCAATAGGCTCTTGATGACTTGTTGTTTTTGAGCCAATGGACAGGGATGGTATCTTAGAGACCTGCCTCTCTTCTGTCATGACGTAACGAGATATTCAACAAATTGCCTTCGTCGTTAGTCAGTAGTTCATAATAGTACTGAATATATCGCTCCAGTATTCACAACTGGTCAGAAATGAAATTTCCACCCTAGTTCTTGCGGGTTGAATTTCGAATTGGGTATTGCCTCATCCTGCTCGATTGTTTGTAAAACTTCCGCTTCTTTTGTGGTCAGTATTCATATTAATTGAGCTCATAATATAATTTTTCTTCCCTTCTATCTGCAGGCGGCTCATTGGTCGTAGTTGTAGATAAGAATACTGCGCTATAAAACTATGAACTGGAATCCATATCAGAACCTCAATATGTTCCCTCGTTAGTAAAGTAGTGGCAATAAACGATTCGATTGATATTGTTCTTGTCTGTTTCAGCTAGCTCCTTCCCCCATGAATCCAAATAGGTTCCAGCGGGAGCTATAGCTAACTGAATGGTGCATAATCCATTACTGGTGTAATCCCCGGAAATATTGAAGCTAACAGAATGCTTATATATGACTGCTTTTCCAATTCGCTGCTGACATAGCCCAGTACAATTTCAGAGTCATATTTGAGATGCGCTTGAAGAGCTTTTTTTTATTCTTAGAAAAATGTCTCCTCTTTTTTCTAAAGGAAAACAATCAAACAGGATGCTGATGTTAAAAAACGAATATAGAACCGATTGAATAAACGTTCTTTTATTAGTCGCTGTAAAACCGAGGACTACAGGTTTTCAGTTTTTTGCCTTTAGACGATAGTTGTAAATGACTGAATTTCCTGGGATTTGGTCCAACTGGCTCCTAGTACTGTGATTTTCTGATCGGATTGTGCCTCCACAGCCTGATGCCTTCTAAAATACCTTGGTTCCTTTCCAATATAACTATGTCCTAGATCAGGTCTTAAGTCATTTGATTGCTGCAAAGAAGGGCAGAGCTCTAGGAGCTCTAGGAGCTCTAGTCTTTATCTTGCCAGTGCTGGACTACTGTGAGATGAGTTTTTTGTTTCACTCTCTGCCATTTCTCACAGTATTTGTAGTATACGTCTTGGAGCAATTGTAGGAAAGGTCGCCTTTCAAAGTAGCGTATATCTCATGTATGCCCTTCGTATAGTACCGTGTCACACAGGGTAGCTTAGCACTTTCTTTGTCTTTGGTAGGGGTTTTTTTTTGGCGACCTCAATGGCCGGGGTTTTGCATCAACTTGAAAATATTCTATATCCCTAATTCATTGAAGGTCCCCTACGTCTCTGAAAGTATGGCTCAATTCATGTGATTGCGAATAATGGCCTTGAGAACTGCTTGGCTATTCGACAGATTCGTAAACTTGGTCCTTTCCAAATTCCTTTTCTTCATTGTCTGCGTGACTTGAAAAATGATAATTGCTTCCGTCTTTTATATGATAGATTTTTTAGGGAGAAGAAGTGCTTTTCATTGCTGGATCCTACAATCACTACTTCTTCTCCATTATTCATATTTAAGTGAACCAGATACCAATTGTGTGTCCCTTTTTTTGCGTGGGAATCGGCTATCCTCCCACTTGACCCTGAAGCTTTTGTCAAAGGTTACTTTAGTCTTTATTTGATTGCTGCAGTTCCAGCTCTCTATTGTGCTCTTGACGTTCTCCAGGATACTAAAGCTTCGAAACTGACCATAATGCACAACAGGCTACTATTATGTTTGGCTGCTTGCCCTTGAATTTTAACGTTCAGCAATTCAGAGTTTATAAGGGCGTCTGTTCTTGTTGTTGAAGGGAGCTGATTGCTCTTGTAATCAGCAGGCAGGACATTTGTTGAAGCAGGAGCAGGAGTTAGTTCTGTTGTTCTCATTACCATGTTATACTTCTTGCTGGAAATACACCGTACTCCTACTTTTTAGTGCCCGATTTTTTCTATGGCTCAGATGGAAACTTTAGCAAATATTTTGTCTCTATTTTGAAAAAATCACCTCCAGATATAGCCTTCAAAAATCACCTCGATTTCACTTCTAAAGATAGCCTCGATGTTCGGAAAACGCATTAGTAGCTTGAAAGCTGTGGCTTTATTATTATTATTATTATTATTATTTGATTGCTGAAGTTCCAGCTTTCTATTATGCTTCTGATGTTCTCCAGAATACTGAGGCTGTCTGGTCTTCCAAACTGAATATACATCGTAACAGGCTACTATTCTATTTGACCGCTTCCTCTTGAATTTTAACGTTCAGCAATTCAGGGTTTTTGAGGACGTCTATACTTACTGTTGAAGGGGAACTCATTGCGTTTGTAATCATCAGTAATTTCAGTTGTTTTCATTACCACGCTATGCGCCAAGCTGTAAATACACACTTGTGCTCCTACTTTTTAGTGAACGGTTTCCCTTATAGCTCCGATGGAAGCTTTACTAGATATAATTGCCTTCCTTCTGCATATTCGAAAAAAGTCATCGAATTAGTGGTTTGCGGGTTGCAATTTCTACAAGGACCGTACATTATTGAAAAGAGTGCGCCCATCGCTGGTTCAAGTATGTTGCCGGGTACGTTGCAATTGAACTCTAATAGGGTGCAGTCCTGCTTTGCGCATACTGCTACTCTTTAGTGAATATGAACACTTTTATAGGGTAACGGTGGGGTTAGTTTGGGTATCTTATAGGATCGGATTTTAATATGCTAAAAATTCCTATGCGCTGTATGGACCCAGACAAAATTCATTTCCAAATAGATTAATTATAATATTGTCACTGATGGTAACTTTCCGCAATTGGTGTAGAGTGGCTCACGATGCTGCCTGGCACTCAGAGTCATATCTAAACCTCGCCAGTTTGAACGATTTCAGCGATCCAGAAGTATTGACTGACTTTATCAGTTTGTGATCCCCCAAAAAACCAGCCGATAAAATCTTAAAGCTAGAATTTATGTCTTACTTTGAGCATGTCAGCATTCAGCGTATCATTGTGATGAAATAAACGAAAAACTAACAAAAGTTGTACTTACAGAAAAATCGATGTGCTTCAATAGTTTTGGATAGAGTGCTTATGACTTAGATTGGTGGGCGATATTTTATCGCCAGTAGATGGACTTGTCGACTCCAAAATTTAATCACTTAAGTCAGTTTCCGGTTGAAATTGAAATTTTGTAGAAGGATATTGCCACTAACAGAAAGTGGTGATCCTTTGTCCATCCCTTGTTCAAAGCTAGTAAATCTCAAATTGTTTTCCTTTGACACTCTATCGCTTACATCGATCAGCTGCATAGATGATGGATATACCAAAGGAGCTTTAGCACACTTCCTTATGCCATTCATGGTTTAACTTTGTGTTTGACTTTATTTTATTACGTAAACCAATTCAAAGTATCCTCAAAATATCGCTCTGTCCGTTCTGCATTAGCCCAAAAATATTGATTTCATTGCAAAAAGTATCGAACTCCAGAACCCGAAATAGGTTTCAATAAAAACCTCTGCTCTCCCATTTCGCTCCAATACAATTATTATCACCATCAATGCATCTCTTCCGGTACCGCATTTAATCTCACATCTCATAACGTGTAAATTATATGACAATTTAAAATAATCTACCCAATTCGCCTCTTAACTCAAAACCATGACCCGTAACTTGGTAATATACCATCGCATACCATTCATATTATCATCAAATTATCTCCTTTCTGCTATCTAGATATCCGACAACCCTCAAAGTCGTTTTCATCCATTTCGATCCTTTCTGTCAGCCTCTTCACCGCATCCATCTATCGGCCGACCTTGTTTTGGAAAGTGCCTGTCATAAAAGATTAACATTGGCATTAACGTGCTCAAAAAAGAAACCATATACGTACAACTGACAGTAGCATATTCCTTATTTGAAGCCAACTAAATTGAATAAACTGAATAAAAACATGGAAAATATTGCATATAACTACCGGGGTGCCTTTCTCTGGAAATCAAATTTTATTGTTATGTCTTTATTTTAGTATACTCCGTATTCTCCTCTTTACTCCTTTCCTGAAGCCTATCGAATTATATTTGTAGACACACGCACTCCAATCTCTAGAGATTCATCTAATACCATCAAACAGAACAACATTTGTAGTACCTTTGAATCCATCTGTCCTTGAGATTTTAATGGTAAGAGAAAAAGGGCTGATGATATAAACCGATTTGCTTTTGTTTTCGTACATTCTTACAGAAGGTCGTGGTCGGTCATCAGTTCATTCAGAATGTTTTGTCCTTCTTTCGTTTGTTTTTGTAGGATTGTTTTCGGTACGAATAATCGTTTTTTCGTCCTGTGTCAGACTTTCAATTTAAAACCGGGAAATGTTTTTAGGACACCTTAAAGGTTTGAGTAATGTAGTTCCTTGAATTTTAATGCTTTGTTCAAAAAAGAATTCGGCGTGAATTTTTCCAGTGTTAAGTTGAAGCCCTTGATATTTGAGTAAAAATGTGTTTTGCTGTAAGTTGACCTCATAACAACTTCAATTAGTTTATTTTCAATAGAAAAAAATTGTTTGAATTTAATTTTACTGATAATGAAGTAAGAGCAAGAGCAAAAAAACCCAGACTTCAGCATGTTTCAACATACAAAACCTGCCCTTATTCAGCGTGAAGCCTGAACAACTCACACATATTTCACCCTTCAATGGCACCCATGTCCACTTTGAATCAAACCAAGATACAACTTTACCTTGAAACGTTGAAAACTTTGAGTCAAATCAAACAAAAATGCACTAGATTCAATTGAAAATTGTCACCTTTGTCCGAAGGATATATACTAAAGTCAGCTAGCACCAGACCAAGCACATTCCATGAACCATAAAAAATGTCCAGAAAATATTTTTCCTGGAAACTTGTGCGGAGTAATTCTGTCAAACAACATACTCCCACATGGTTGAAGATAGTATCTTTGTATAGCCAGCGGGAAACAATATCGAAAAGGATAAATCCTGTTATTGTAGAAAACACAAGGCCAGCGCATATAGTCAGAGTGAAAAAAGAGTTCAATAAGTTTTCACTCGAACTGGCTTTTTTGTTACAGCCTTTAAAATTTACGAGCATTTTATGCTTCGGAGAAAATGTATGGTCGGTGCTTGGTTGTTTCAAGTCGGGTTGAAGTTTGATTTCTTTGACCCCAGTTTCAAATTAAAATTCACTTAGCCTGAGTTAAGTTGCTATCCAAAGTAATGCGTCTTCTTCTTACTCAAATCAGGCCGTCATACCAACTACCTGAACCCACTAACCAGCTACTACAAAATCCTTTCCATTCTTTCGATAGTCTTCGCATAACCTAACCTGTCATCCACACAACTGACTACCGGAACTCATGCAAATTTTTTTCACATTCATATTCCATCTTAGTATCTTTGCCCTTTATCAACTGAACAATTTCGTATTTGTTCAAAATCTACTAACGAGACAATAATAAAAACAGCAATCTTATGACAAGAACCAGAAGTGCGCGTAAAAAAATGAACCAGGAGCTTTATATTCTCTTTTCGTAGGATCCTTGTAGCGGACAAAGGATAAAATAATGTCCAAGATAACTTCGAACGGGCAAAAGTGAGCTCGGAAACCAAAAGAGCTGGTTGTTGGAATATAAAAGAAAATATGAAATGAAATATTTTTTTGGGTAGTCGAAGATAGTAGAGCAGGTCAGTCAGGCATGTTGAAAAGGATGGCAGGAAAAACAGGACGACATTGATGACATTGTTGTCCATGGAATGCAAAGCTGATTTAGTAGCGGTAAGACTATTGGCTTGAAATGGAAGGAACTATATTTGAGGAGATTGTTCTTATGGTTTGATGGTCATAGTTGCTTTATTTTTCATGAAAGAGAACAGGATCAAAATTGTTTTGATGGCTGGATGTAGTATATTTTCTGGTAAACTTTTGGAGTGAAATGGAAATATATCTAATGTTTGGGCTTAACTATAGCGCTCTAAATAATATTTTGTTGGAAATGTTTTTGCGGGATGATTAAAATTGAACAACTTTTTATTAACATTAAAAATTTTAATCTACATTGAAAATTCTATTTTGACAAAGTGGTTTCGAAAGTATGCACTGTTTCTCATCAGACACCAGCACACAGTGCATACTTGACTGGCGTGACCACTCGCAGTTGGAAATCATTACATTTGTATTTATGCTAGTTTACTTATTATACTTTCGAAACCACTTTGTCAATTATGTTTATTATTATACTTTCGAAACCACTTTGTCAAAATAGAATTTTCAATGTAGATTATAATTTTTAATGTTAATAAAAAGTTGTTCAATTTTAATCATCCCGCAAAAACATTTCCAATTTGATTCTGCTTTCGGGGGCTGATTCCGCAAACGATCGAAGTTTCCCGTTTCAATGTGCTCGGCTTCGATGCTGTAGAAATGACATACGTTGTCTATGCTGATTTATAGACAAGAAGGGAACCGTGATCAAATTCAATTACCTTTACTAAATATTTTGTTGCTTAAAAAGATTGCTCTTGTTGGAGGTTTCTATATGTTAACAAAGTTTGACTGCAAAAAAATTTTGTGAATTGAACCCGATTATTCATTTTTGAGTGAATTGTTTTAAACATTTTTATATTTACCTTCAAATAATAAAAAAAATCCAAGATTCATTAGACTAAGAAATATTAGCTTTTAAATAAGATAGTCAATGCTACCTGTTCCTTGCTTTTAAGGCAGTATTCTGGTCTAGAGGCTCGATTTTGAGGTAGTTTTACGGACGCAATAAAAAAACCATAATTATTTTTAGTATCTATCTTTCTATCAGTTTTTTATTAACATTTTAAAAGTATGAAAATGTATTCAAACAAAAAAAATGGATGTAGATATAGGCCGGCGAAATGAAGACTCGAAAAAAAACTTGCCTCATGGTTGACATGATTCCAAACTTCCTGGGGATCTGAAACATAAATTTTTGGTGAATTCTGTAAAAAGAAGTATGTAGAATTAGTCTGACGTAGGCGATTTGAAAAAACTTTTTTTTTCGCAAAATGGCGTCCATGTAAAAAAAATCGTTTTTTTTTTTTGCTTCATTTTTTCAACCGTTGTAATGTTTTATAAATAATAGAAAAAAAATTCAAAAGGCCAAAATCTCATTGTGTGTGGGAGAACTCGGAAGGACTCATGGACTCAAGGAACCAAATTGGATTTCCAATCAATCCTAAGTCCATGGACCCAGGCCATCGGGCCATTTTTTGGCTCGACCGTGTGTGGGAAAATAGTAGGGCGTACAATACATAAAATGGACTAGTCGTATGTGTTGAAGCCTCAGTCCAAACAACGTGGCAGTCTTGCTTTGCATGCTGGCTTGTCACAAGTTCATTGACTGTTTCTGCGATTGTTTTATTTAATCGAAAACTTCTGCATAATGGATAGTGATGGCCATGATTTTGTTTTGGAAGTTATCGAATATTATAGGTCACATGAATGTATATTATATTATTTGACCGAAAGCCTGCAACCGCTTGCTAAGTACCGCATCCATTCTAAAATTATTTTGCCAATCAAAAGGCTTAAGTGTGAGTTCTTTTACCAAATTTACAATTTTTGCCACTTCCTTTTTGGCTATCGCTGCTTTATGTAGATACAAGTTGCAATTGCGAAAAACTCCTCCATATGCTTCTGATCCATCAATAGATTAAAAATAATTTTTTCTTCAAGTTAATCTTTATTTTTTTCTAAATTAATAACAGAAAATGAAATGGACTGACTGGATTGAGGCTCTTTCGTCAGTGGCGAGCTAAATTGGACTTAAACCAAACGGACTCAAGCCAAATGGACTCAGGTCATTTGGAGTCTTCGTGAATGGGGGCCTTAAGCTTGAGAAGCTCGTAGGTCGGAGCGGTTAATTTGTCATTGATCGCGTTTGTTGGTTTAGTTGGCGTGTCACAAAAATAACTGTAACTCTAAAAATAACTCGAATTTCCGGAAATCCTCTTAAAAGCTTAATCTTAAAAAAAATCGATTTGACCAAATTTCTAGACCAGGAACATAGTTTAGAATGGGAGCTATATTACATTTTCCAATAACATCACTACCGATCCTGATCAAATTTCGCCCCTAATCACTAATAATATTCACTTTATTTCTTGCGATGATTATAATTTGTAATTCTTATCTTGTTTTCAGTTTTTTTGAACGTTCGATTAATTGTTGGGCTAGCTTTTTCTTTTGAATGCTTATAAAAGCATTTATACCAATCTACATGTATTCACTGCATGCCAGGCAATATTTGTCGCTAGCTTAGTGAATACCAATGTAATTAACGCATTTGGTTTGTAATCAGTATTGAGTTGGTAACATACATTTACGAGACTAATGGCCGCAAATCAAGTACTTTTTGGAACGAAAAGAAGAAGAAAAATCACGTCCATAAGATGTAATAATTTATGCATTATTTTCTCTTGTGCTGATTGTCCCAAGTAAATTCAAGTATGTGTCACTATACGGATTTAAAGCAAGTTCAAAAACTTAAATCTATATCCGAAAAAGTGCAAAGATGTCCGTAACATGTTATCTCTACACATGAACTTTGTTTAAATCTTTATGATCCGCGTGCAGCAAAATCATCGTTTTTCTCATAGCTTACTAGATCAACCAGGAAATGAAACAAGTTGTTATAGTACGCCACCAAAAATATTCGTTATTTAAATAGATTTTGGTCAATCGTATAATTAGATTTCCTAAGGGCTTACGTCAAGCTAAATGTTCATGCTATATACAGCTGTAGCTATAGCTCGTAAACAATTTTCCAATTTACAGTAAACTTAGTTAATGTAAAATCTTAGGAATTAAATCTAAGCGTATGTTTTTTGGACAATGAAATGCTTTTACCTACTTTGTGTTGAACTCTCACACTAATATTACCAACTAAAACACTCTTCTATCATGCTCGCAAGTCGCAATTCTGTCATTTTAAATTTGATTCTTTACTTTTTGTCCTGGTCTAAGAGCCATTTTCTTCATTGGCGTGTGGATCGATCGAGGTCCGCTTTCTTTTCCCCGTAATATGGCTTACGCAAAGTTCACCATCTTGTTCATGGTTGTCTCTTTTTCAAACATAGTCCTGACTACAGTGTCAGAAGAGTATTGCAAATATCTGTCACTAGCTGTGAGCTAAAAATTGGGTTCACATTGGAACAAGTAGGTTAAAAGCCCGCAGCAGTATATCTTCTTAAAGAGAGATTGTAAACATCCGTGACTTTAAGTATTTGATGAAATTAGATCGCTGTCCACTTACCCTTCGTTTCATAACCCCAACAATATTGCCAGGTCTGCACAAAGCGGGCTTTCTTTTCTCGATTCACTGTTTCATCTGGGAAATATAAAACTTCCTTCTTTGACAAAGAGATTGATTGGGACGACTCCAACGGTAACAAAAGAAAATAGTTTTTACAATACGGTAAGGGGACGCCCCTATAAGTGCTCGTATGTGATGCAATTGGACTAGTTTCAGATGGTATATCTGCTTGATGAATACTTCATCACATCTCTGCACCGTACAACGGGGCAGACTGAACTGGAGTCATCAACAGTCGGAGCTTGCTTGAGCTCGAGCTATCGACATTAGTCATCAGCCTGCTGGGTGTCATGAGTCAGTGATGCCAATTTAGCTACATTGTAGCTAGATTTAGCTTTAAAAAGAACCTGCTTGATTACAGAATTGTTCATTTAGCTATTGGCTACAAATTTAGCTACAAACTTATGGTTTTGGATAATTTAAAATTTTGCTTTGTTTGCTAAAATTTCCGCTAGTTTATTAATATTTCAAAAACTCATTGCTTGAGAGCATTCTGCTCAAATTCTAAGATTAAGGCTAATGTTTTGGGTAGATACAATAGCAGCTGTTTACCTTTTTTGATAAGCTATCAATCGATCATACAAAAAAGGTGACAAATTCTTAGCAAAAATGTTTCAAAATGAAATTAACATTTTGTATCCCCTATTTTTTGAACCAATTTTAAAGGATACTTCTATCATGAAAAAAATTCTGTTGAACCCACTTAACAATTTTGGATTATTTATTGAAGGCTTAACTAAAAAACTGTTGAATCCAGATTATACAATCATTTTATTTGAAACAGTGGAGTTAGATGATTACGATTACATTAATGCCTAATTGGGATATAAATTTAAACAAAAACTAGTTGAGCCTCGAAATAACAATATAATTGCAAGATCCGATGAGGAAAGTATGAAACAGACTTGCATAACATTTCTTAAAAAATTTATAGAAGAGTTGAGGTATCGATTACCTGATAATGTTAAAGTTTTGCGAAATAGTTTCTAATTTTCTGGAGATAGCATAAATTCAGTTATTGATGAAGATATCATAAAAATTATAAAGTTTTTCGCGGCTGGAACTTCTATTCAACATATATTGCCACAAAAAAAAAACCATTCTCGATCGTTAAATGGAGAGAAAATTATATTATACAGAGTGGATGAATTTATACAAAATGGATGAATGGATGAATAATTATACAGAATGGATGAATTTAGTAGTAGTAATAGTTCATAGTATTAAATTAATTGGAGACTCATTAAATGATGTACACCCTATATCTTTCAGCCATTTCAATTATAAAAGTTAGCTCCAAATAAGCTAAGTCTAACAAAACTGTTTTCCAGAATCTTGAGTTGTTGATTGTTGAAGTTAGCTGCACTTTTCAGCTACTATACGATCATTGAGCTATTTTTAGCTATGTTCTTCCTAAATTCTAGCTACAATGGCTGGAAAAAAGTTGGCAGCACTGGTCATGACACCCTTGTGTGTGTACGTGTGTGTTGGGGGAGCGGCACATTGGCACCTCTAAGCACTCAGGCCAAAAGACCCATTGACATCCTCAACTACTTTTTGTATTGTTTGCCTTACTGGTTCAAAAAAGCTTAGCTTGGTGTCAACTATAATTTTTATAATACTTTGACTCACTGACTCGCGCATGAATAATAAATTGGGATCTATTTTTTTGGTTAAGATAGACATTTGATTTATCGAAAGTTAAAGACAATTTCGGTTCTGTTATCACATTGATTAGTTCAGCTTGAGTTGCACCTTGTAAAAAGCACAGGAACGTCTTTAGTGTCTGCTACCCAGTGAATTTCATCAGTTATCGTTCCTCGTAGCAGGCTCTAATTCAAGCTTTCCATTTGTCGGTTGGTAATCATCCACTATTCGGCAGTCATCTGGATACTTAGGCTTGACATCTGAAGCATATCAAGCGTCTTAAATATGTCCACGTATTTTGTTTTTTTTTTCCTCTTTCTTTCCACTCTCTCCATCACTCTCTTATCGTCCAGTAAGTTTTTCATAGTGCTTCTCAGATAACTAGTTTGTTGGTATAAGGGACAGCACAATATAGGTTTTAATTTTTTACATAGTTAAACTTGTTGGTCATGTAGAATGCTACTAGAAGCAATACCTGGCATGAAAAATGACTATCCACTGCCTCTCTGATAGTTTAAGTCACCACAAGAACCACATTTTTGGTTGATATCTCTGACCTAAAGTACAAATAGGTCAAACTTGAAAGGGGTTGTAGTTCTACGACGACAAACCCGCAATGTCTAAATGAGAAGTCTCCTGTGTCTCGCGCCTCTGACATGAGTCTCGACTTGACGCCTTTATGCTTCGCTCGGAATGCTATCGAGGTCCTCCACTCTCTGCCCCTCCAGTTTTTCTATGAAAAGAGTGGAAAGTCTTAATTTTTGAACCACGTTTTCGGACTCAAGCAACGAGTTTTACTTTTGAGCTGATTGGGATTGTCGAAAAACATTCGATAAACGATGCTTATCGACTATCGTTCGTCGATTGTGAAGTTCAGTATTGTGAATGTCGATTGTGATTGATAAGTGTGCATTGGACAGACGCTTCTTATCTATGGTATTTTACATGGACGACGACTGACGATCACAAAAGCGTCTGATTTACACTGGCAACAAATGCCAAATACAAAATATTCACAAGCCCTTGTATCTAAATTCATAATAATACACATATTTGTCGATTGCACTTACACAATACCAAACCAAATTTTATCGTTTCGAACGACAGCAATAGACCCCTTTATTTCTTTCTAGCATCGAGTTTTACTCTATTTACCGTCTTTCCGACACTCTATACTCTTGGACGTGAGTTTGCTCCTTTTATGTTGCGCGATTCTTCGGAGCATTGCACATTGTTTCTGCAAGACCGCTTTTTCAGAGGTCCACCATTATACTAGGTGCTTTCCGTGAAGAAGGTTTTAGGAATACGTTTCATTTGGGCGGCTTATTGTGAATTTCTCTCCACCGGATAGTGTTATCTTTTTTTTTTAAATAAAAAGAGACATATTGGTGGCCTCTGCTTGAGTAGGCTTGAAGCATTCAACAGGTCTGAATGAGTGCTACCAATTCCTCCGAGGCAAAAGGGGCTCGTAATGCCGCAAGATTTTTAATGCACTGACATTAAGTATTACGAATCCTGTTCTGACAGCTATGTCAGACACTTACCAAGAGACAATCATATCGATTCCTGTTCCATTCAATTTTTTTCGTTGAAGTCTCTGGCTTGTACCAATTGCACGCCCAACCGGGCAATTCTATCTCCAAAAAGACTATAGTATATGATTGAAAGATATAATTTGACAACAAGAATTCACTGACAAATGTCCACAAAAATCTTCCCTCGATAAAAACTTGATATTCATCCTGCATCATTGCTCGATAGTGAAATTTTAATATTTTAGTAATCTTGAGCTTCCAGTAAATAATTATTTATCAGTATACTAGAAAATAAAATGAACGTTCGCTTGCTTGTAACAGCATATATTGAATATTGACAGAACAAAAAATAATATTTATTTTTCTTTAAAAGCTTAGCCAACTTGTATAATAGTTTTGGTGTCAGTGTTGTTGTGTGTAAAGTGTTTATGGATTGTGTAGGAATAGTTGTGGATGCGTAATTACGCATTCGCACAATATCTTTCAAAACTTTTTCCTTGAATAGTTTCAAAAGAGTGCCTGCTCTGTTGAACATATCAAGACAGTGCTTCATTGCATACCTAGTTACCGAACCATTATTTAACCATTATTAGCTACCTCGATCCTTAGATCACCTCAAGCCTATAATCATTTTCAGCTGTAAGACGTTTCGGGTCTTCAGTCATCTATTGTATATTTTCCATATCCACAAACGGTGTGTACATAAAATCAGGCTGTGGTGAGGTGAACAAATTAAGCAAGAAATAAACAACCGTATATAAAATAGAAAAGAATGATCAGTCTAGGAAGTGTAGCACTCCCAAAATGGCTTAAGAAAATTGTACTGCTCATTGCGAATATCATCGACAGGGTTTTTTTGTAGTTCTATCCAATACACTTAGTATGATTCAAGCTCTTTCATTTAGCTAATAGCCTTCACCTGCTTTCTCTTTCAGAAGCAATCTTACTGCCACACCTTCAACCTGCTTTGGTTTACATTCCTATCCTTTCAGTTATCTTAATGTACCCCTATTCAGCTTTCTCATCAGGCCCTTTAAATTTTAAAATTAACGAAGATTTGTCTATTCAACTAAAATTCATCAGCGCACTTTGAAACCATTCATGCTCACATTTTACCCTCATTTCTCTTCTCAAAGTATCAATCTTCTCCTTGAGAAAAAAAAACTCAAAATAAATTTCAACAAACCTGTCTGATACCGGCTGTGTCAATGCCATTGTACCGCTACGCCTGAATGAAAATTTTCCTAATTTTCTAATTACCGTTTTCTCTGCTACTTGCATCGTGATTAAAACAACCAAGCGGAAATTTTCCAAACAACTCTCTCTCTTTCTCTCTCATAGTCAAACTCTTTTCCGACCGTAACGGTATCGTATCTTAACCTTCCTCCACAACAAGCCTTTCAAGCTATTCATTTTACCTTCAATACTCCCGATCTTTTTTACGGTACGACAACTAATTTTTTCACCTTGAATGCCTACGCTACGACTGCTTCGATTCTGCTGGAAAACCCGTTAATTCTTGAAAGTTTCCCGGTTTCACCTTTTTTTTTTACAGAGCAGGAGACTGTTAGATTGTGCAATATGTTTCACTCCAAACCATTGGCTGTACAATTTTGCCAAGTTTTGTTCTGTGAATTTTTCGATTTGTTGAGGTGAGGGTCTGTAGCGACAACATTATGAAGCTTAGTTGCGTAGCAGACTCAACAAACAAACAGGCCCACAAATGAATATCCCAATTGAACAGTATCTAAATGTATAAAATTGAGCAAGCGAACTGCTGACTTTATAGCAAACGGAAAATAATGTTTTTGTTGGACGTAGTGGGTGCATATCTTTAGTTAAATTTCATAGGAGAATGTTAAGAGGGTTAATGGGACCAGTTGGGAACATTAATACATGGTGAATGCGGAGGAAAGGAGGTTTGTGCTTACCTCATCGCCTTTTCCGTGCGACGACTTTATGGTGAATGCTATATACCCGAAAATAAAGAGTAGAGTTAAGGATACAATAAAATGAAAATTGTGTTACTATTACGGAGATCATTAAAAATGAAAAAGCTACAGTGTGAAAAGTTTCTCGTGCTTGATACTTAAGTATTTTCGGAGGGTAGAAATTTAGAAGTGAGGAAATTGGAATTTAAGGAATATTTGGGGTATTTATTGCGAGCTTTAACTACGCTGTTCCACTTTTGACGGAGAGGAGAATGTGTGCGTGATTGTTGAATTTATTTTGGGAGTAAATTATTTTGATTAATGAGGAGGTTTTTAACAGTGAAATATAAATGGTATTTTCCCAGACCGTTGAATAATTTATTGGGTGTGAAATAATAGTTGCTTATGATAATATTCGAAAAAAATCTAGCGGTATTATTATTGGTACAAGGTATTCTCCTTTAGAGCTAAATTATTTGACAGAGTTTCACTTGAACTCGGATCTTTTGATGGGAATCATTTTGTTTTAACTGGGGCACAAATAGTGTCAAAATTTATGCTTTGTACCAACATAACTGAAGCTTGAGTAGCCGAGTGGGTAAGCAGGTTATTTAATCAAAAAAATTTTTCAATTTAAATTATCCCACAAAAACAGTTCTACTATGATTTTGTTATATTGTTTTGTTGTTTTGTTTTTTTTTCCTTGAAGATGTATTAGTTAATAATGATATAATGAGCCAAACATAATTGAATTTTTCGTTCAGCTTAGCTGCTTTAGAGTATTTTTCAAAATATTGTAGAAATTCCTAGGTATTGGCAGAGAAACACCAAATTTCATAATACGCCATGTTTTGGGCTAAGTAAAATTCTTTTAACATTTTGATTCAAGTTACAGCAAATAAAAATTGAAAAAAAGATTAAATTCAAAATCATAAAAAAATTGTCTGCGCAAATATTTTGAACACTTTAGGTTGTAGATTACGTCTTTTCGGGAAGGACATTTCGAAAACTCTAAAATCTATTTACTAAGTTTGGCACCAAAATAAAATATCATGGTGGATAAAAAATATTTTAATATCCTTCTGAAATGGACAAACAGTGCCCAATAGTAGACTGTATTTCACCTCAGGAATACCTTAATACTGTGTATGCTTAATTTTTTGTTGTAGCTCCTCTACTTCATACATTGAACTCAAGGGAAATGACAATTTTTTCCTAGGTTTTGGTTAAATGATACTTCTAGGGGATTAGAATTTGTTAAATTCGGATTTTTTTCGGAATTCCAGAGACTAGAGATTCTCAGTTGATCCCAACATTTTCCTCTACAGTTGTTTGCTCGTTGATAGGTGCTTTAAAAGTAATTATAAAGAATATTCAGTACAATTTCCTATGTTTGAAAATCATTTTTTTTTTATTTCTCCACGTAGTTTCCTAATAAATCAATATATAAAATTCATCTTTTTTCTTAGCACTGAATACTTTAAGAAAAAATATTGACTCTCCGAAAATTTCTGAAGATTGGGGTTTATCTAAATAGCTTCTTGGAATTTCTCGCCGCTGATCTTGATTTTCAGCCGTGAAAAAGGTGACAATCACTAGGGACTAGTTCTGGAGAACAAGACGGGGGCTCTAGCACCTCAAAACCTGCCATCAAACCTTCGGTGTTGTGTGCGAATGGGTTGCCATTCTAAACCAAGACTCCTGCTTGTAGTTTAATTCGTGTTTTTTCTTTAATAGCCTCCTACAATCTTTTATTTGATCTGTATACTAAGATACTGTAATGGTGACTCCCTGTCCCAAATAATGAACGAAAATTATTCCCGTAATGTTCCAAAAAACGGACTCCATTATATTTTCTGCCGAACTCAAGACTTTAGGTTTCTTCGTTTGAAAATCATTGGCTGTTATTTCATTTCAGGATCGAAGTGATGGATTCAGGTTTCATTCACAGTCACAAATCGTCAAAACGAAAATTCTTTATCAATTTGGTACTTTTCAAAATTAGTTCTTGAAATGTCAGCACTTCTATGCTTTTGGCACTTGGCTAATTTTTCAGGTACAGTTTGTTGGCGATAATCATTTAAATTTCGTCATATGAGATGCCCTTTGATCTCAGCTAGATGTCTAATGATCACTCTTCAATTTGTCAAAATACCATTTTGTGTCTTGTTAACGTTGAAGGACATGAATGAGTGTCCTTTGCGTTGTTTATCTTCTGTGAAATTTTAGCCCAGCTTAAACTTCTTATTCCAGCATGCAATTGTGAAATATGGAGGACAGGAGTCCCCGATTGTTTGTGCAGACATAATTTCAAACAAGCAACATCTTAAACAAAAGTAAACTAAACAGTTTTGTTCTTATTGCTTGTTTGTGCAGAAATAGTTGGTTTTTCGTGTTTAGTCGGTTGAGGAGAAGAAGTTAATTGTCCTTTAATTCTGGAGAAAATTTCAGTTTTTGTCGGGTGTCGGCAGAATTGTTTTTGTAGATCGTATCTATGGTTCTGGATATGTCCTCACTCGGAAGTATGCATCGATGATGTATGCTGTCTTGTGCGTCGATAAGGGAAAGGCTAGTAATTTGGTCAGTTCCAGGCAATTTACGTCGATTCAAATTAATAATCTTCACTTCGTCCAGACTGCTTGGTCTTATAGATGTTGCCTCCTGGAATTCGGAATCGGTGATTGTCCTAGTAACACGCTCGAAGAACTCTTCTTAAGCTATAAGTTAGTCTGAAACTGCAGCTCCAGATAATCAGCAAAGGATTCTACTATACCATCGTAGTTAAAATTGAGCCCTTGCGATCTGTAAGCTGGTGATGATTGTTCGTCTTAAAATATTTACACTATTAACACAATGTGCTTTTGCCCGGGTCTGTGCTCTCTATCAGGCTCTCCGACTGTTCATTTAGGAACTCACTTATTTGACAGCGAATAGTATTGGTTAGCCGGTCTGCTTCCCGTTCAATCTAAAGCTACCTGTGCCTCTAGCTCTTCTCCAGAACTGACTAGCTTAGGATATTGTGGGGATTTCGTACGTCTTTCCCCTGAGTATTAACCGTGTTATCCTCTATTGCCTATATTAGATTATCTGATAAGACTTCTATTAACTCTTCTAAGTCGCTGACTTTTTCAGGGGTTTCAATAATAAGTGCTTCTGCCAGTTGGTGAGGATCTGTTCCCTTGGTGGTTCGTTGAGGAAAATATTGTTGATGCGAAAAAGCCCTGACTAATGCTCGTCGAGGACACGTTTTGCTTGATTCCTTGTAAAAACTCTATATCAAAGACTTAGCGTTTCCCTGGCCAAAACATGTTGGCTCGTCGGAGTTGTGCATTAATGTTTGTGATACTGTGATGAGCTCTTGAAGCTCGAATCCGGCTCTGTTACTTCTCACAATTCCACAATGGTTTTTGTAGTCATTGATATCTCTCGCGAGCAAGATTGTACCTTCGTGGTCACTGTGCGTTAGAAGGTTTATATAGGGATATCACGAGAAAGTCAAGAAAGTCTGTTTGCACCTCTATGAAGGAAAATGTGCTCTTCAAATATGCAGAACTATTCATACGATTTTTAATGCTATTCTAGTGAAAGTACAACGAAGCAAAATCCACGAGCGTCTATCTATAATATGAGCCATTTACGAGTCAAACGTCTGGAAAACTCAATAAAAAAGGAATATTAAATGTAAAAAGCGAACTGTATCTCAAAATTTTCATTCACTCGGCAGATTCAAAAAACAAAACTGTTTTAAAATCATAAAAAAAAATCCCATCCTATACAAGCGATTGTAAAAACCAATCTATAATCGTTCTGAAAAACATCTAAGAATTTCAGCAAACAGATCAAATGCATGCAACCGTTTAAAATTCAATATTCAAATCATTTCGAAAACGTTCACCAGCATCCTTAAATGCATACATGTTGTACAAAACCGATAAAACTTAGCCAATTTAAACGAAATAATCCAACTATTTACACTAAATTTCTTCCATACAATTTCGCTCTCAACGTTTTATTCAACATCTTATCAGTATTATAAAAGCGCTCTCCCGTTTTCCGATAATCTTCTTCTCTTCTTCTCGTCGACTGTAGTAACAACGAGACTACGTACGTATCGCTTGCATTCTAACAACGCATTTCACTTACAGAGGACAACGACAGCTTCATCAACGTTGAAAATCAAATTCAATATTTGTCGTATGTAAACTAATTTCGAAGTTGAATCACTTTAAGGACTCCACTAGTATTCTGTGCTTATAGACGATATCAATTCGGTTTCTAAGGGTATATCATTTGAGTCTTGTGTGTTCGGGTATAATGTTGATGACAAAAGATAAAGTTAATGGCCAGAGTGGACCTGACTCCTCCTGCATGATGGAAGCTTGCTCGTTGGTTACTGGCTGGTATCTTATTTGAGTTGAACACAACCTGAAAGGTTTTGCTCTGAGAGCACATATCAATTTGGAGGAAATGCATTATCTGATATTTTGGTTTTCGTATAAATCGATTTTCGGGACGTAAAAGGCACTTTGACGTGTTTTACTGGGATAGTTCATGATAAATTTGGTTGACTTATTACGAATTTTGAGTAACCAAAACTTCATTCTCATGTTCAATTAAATATCCTTGCAAAATGCAAGCATATTCTATAAGGATGAATATCAGTATGAATTAAAACTTAGTATGAACGAGATAGTCAAAAACTGAAATCATGGTCTTCATAATAACTTTTCACGATTCTAAAAAGAACTTATTACCAGCTATTTAGTTTATAGCTCTCTCATTTTCCGATTCTATTCGCAAATCCAAAAAGTCTGCCATCAGCAGTAAATTTCAACTGCATCTAATTCCGCCACTTGTTCAGATATCCAACTACTGCAACTTGTGAATTTCAAACCGGAACCAAAACCAATCCTGAAACCGCACTGAATCGTAATATCTAAGAAAATTACTTGACCAAAAAAAAATAATAAAAGCTTTCGGAATTGTCTGTTATTCATACCGAATCTTTAGTCTCTATCTCAGGACTTCCTGAATTCGTAATCTTTGTTTCCGGGCAAACTGCTGGATTCCATCGAACAAATTTCTTGAAACTCTTTCGAACGAGAATCGAAGCCAGACCAAGCCAAAATTCATTGCATCAATAAAATCCATAAAATTACCAAAGGGAGAGAGAAAGAGTAAATTGTAACATCTTTATGAACTTGCCGAGTCTCCTTTTCTTTAGCGATGGCTTTTAGGTTTTTTCCTTACAGGATCTGAACTGTTACTTTTGACTGCGGTCACATTACTCGATTGCCGTATTCATAGCTTCACCATGGCGCCAACGTTCCGTGTCGTCATAATTTAAGAGTCATTTTGGTGGTAAGATTGTTCAAGGGAAAGGACTTCGATAGAATGTCAGATTCTACAATCGAGCAATCTGTGCGAAGGAAACTGTCAAAAAGAGGATAGTGGTGCAAGTATGATTAGCAAAGTTTTACAATTGTGTATAAAAAAAGTCACTAAATTTTCGGAAAAAATGTCACTAATTCTAAGTTTCTGTAGAATTTGTTTCTGAATTCAGCGATGCTTTGTAGAAGTGTTAGTTTAGTTGGCAGGTTATAGCATATTGTTCTGAGCAGGGTACATAATAGAAAAGTACATGAAAAAAATTATCAAATTTTAACTCGTAATAGTAGGGGAGCCCGGGATGCTAAATTTGCAGTTACTAAAGCGTCATGGGGACCTATTGGATTGTGAAGATTAGGTTCTAAAATAAAAAAAAATTTTATGTTAAGTTTTC
This sequence comes from Nemotelus nigrinus, assembly GCA_947369275.1. Taxonomy (NCBI): domain Eukaryota; kingdom Metazoa; phylum Arthropoda; class Insecta; order Diptera; family Stratiomyidae; genus Nemotelus; species Nemotelus nigrinus. Next base: position 55,134,379 of record OX376375.1, read on the forward strand.
CATTTTAGTGGGGGGTAGAGCGTGTAAAAATTGTCAAAAACGTAAAAAAAACAATATCATGCAAATACTCGAGCGCGTCAAACATTCATTGTGTATACGCGCTTTGTCTTTCTGATAACCGATAGATATTAATCTGACAATTAACTAGTGGGGGGGAGGGGGGGGCGTGGCCGTACAAGGGGTAAAAAAACAAAAACAAAAAAAGTTATTCGAACGTGTCAGGTATTCAGAGGGAATGTTAAGTGAACTCAAAAAAGTGTCCTATTTAAGGGGTTATACGCAGTTAGAATTTTCATAAAATCGATTTTTTATTTGTTGCATTTTCGGAATGTATATTTAACTTTTAATATTCCCTGAAAATTTCAAATCGATCCGACGAGTTTTTTCCGAGATATACGCATATTTGTAATCACATCTCGGGCTGTTAATAAGTAGGCGGAGTACAAACCGAAGCGCATGGGAGTACGCGAGAGGGAAGAATGGTTCGTAGACAACATCAAATCGAAGTATTAGAAGCTGCTGAGGCTACAGAAGGTAGATCTTATGGCCCTAGAACAGATGACTCCATGTAACCAAAAAAAAAACTTCTTCCGAAACTTTAAACGCGTTTTTGCTGAAAACTATGTTTTCCAAGTCGGTGACCAAGACTTCTAAAAAACGGCGCAACCAAACGGTTTGAAATTTTAACACAACTTTCTCAGATATATTCCTCAGGTACTAATCGAAGGAATAAGATTTCGGATAATTATTTCTATTTTTTTTAAATGGCAATTTTGATCGAAAGCTCGATCGCAATTTCGATTACGAAGCTGCCATTTTGTAAAAAATCTAAGTTTCGATTATTCCTTCGATCAATGCCTAGTTTTATCTACCTACTAAAAGAATTTGTTTGGTTTTTTGACTTCAAATGAATTATACCCGCGAAATCGTGGTCACCGCCGAACAACTTTTTTTGGAAGACCTTCAGGAGATCGTCTGGAGGAGCGCACCAGATCAATATTTTTACAAATTATTAGTGCCATTATAAACTTAGATGTTGCCACTAAATGCATATATACTTTTTGTTTTTGTAAAATAAAATATCTTTTCACAAAAAGTTAATAAAAAAACGTCTTTTTTCGGCCTTCTAAATTAAATGAATTAAATGACTGACGGTTTGGACGTGACCAAAAGTCATGACTGATTTTTGAAAATGTAGAAAAAAAGTGACCTTGAAATACTCGGTCGCGTCAGATTTTTATACAGAGTGTTGAACTTGATGTATTAGTTGTCCCAAATGATAATCTGACAATTATATGGAGGGATATTGTTAATCTGACAATACAATAACATTTTTTTCGTTTCTTATTTTTATTACTGGATGAAATAAAAACTATATGTACATATGTATATATATATATATATATATATATATATATATATATATATATATATATATATATATATATATATATGTATATATATATATATATATATATATATATATATATATATATATATATATATATATATATATATATATATATATATATATATATAGAAAATTCAATCATTTATTGATATAAAAGTAGAAAAAAAAATATGAAAAACAAGTATTTTAATCTTCATCCTCTCTGGATCCGTCTTCGAAGTTGGTTTCTAATTGTTCAACTTCCTCATCATCTCGTGTTTCTGTAAGCAAGAATGGTTATGATACTTCACAATCTTGTATTTATTTATTCTTGTATTTTTTTATTATTTTTATTATAGTATTAAAAAAGAAACGCACCTGAATCAGTAGCATCTTTTAAAATGTCAGGTGCTATGACGATATCTTCGTATGCTTCAGGAAGTTGGTTTCGTACGAACCAAGTCGGCTCTAATTTTTCATCCACATTTATCCATTCGCAGTTTGTTGGTGACATCTCAGTAACAATACAATTGGGCGCATTTCTCCACAAGCATGCGATGTAATTTTTTTTGCAATAAAAGTTGATGTAGCTCTGATCGGCAAGGTGGCAAATTACAAGCGTCGTAATTACGCACATTTAATAAGAAGGGCTGAGACGTATCAGATACTTTGTATGTTTTATTAAATATTTCCATCCTAGCACTGTTGACATCAGCAATCATCCGTACAAATGACAGATGAAAGATTCCATGATGAGAGATAATTATTCAATATCAAAACCTTCAGATCCCAAGTTTGCAAATGCTTTTTGAAAAGTTTCAGATTCCATTAAAATCTGTAAAGGCCTTTTTTGTCTCGCCTGTAAAAAGCTGGGTTGTAATCACATCCCGTTAGCGCATGAAGAGCTGGTAGTGCTTGTGCAACAATTTTTAGCAATCTACACGCTTCATCATTTATTGATGGTTTAAGCTATATCGCCCCATGAAAACCGTCAGATTACCAATTCTGTAAGAGTCAGCAAAGCATGGAAAACGTTATACGATCGATGCAATCCTATTTACCATACTTAGATTTACTCTACATAGATGTAAGAACGCTCTGTTCAACCTTTAGATATGAAATTAATGTGAATCTTATGTTGAATAAAGCCATTATTATTATTATTTTTAGTGTTAGTATTATTATTATTGTTATTATTATTATAATACATTATGGCTTGAAATTTATTCTAATAAATCAACCGCAGTTTTGCTGCTTTTCTATAATTATAGCCAATAATTAAATCAACAAAGAGTAGTTTATCCATTTTTATCCTCCTCCCGATCAACCATTTAATTTCAGCTCACATCTTATTTTTATATTTCCTGAACTTGCCCTCGAATTTCAACTTCATCCGCTATGAACACAATGTAATTGAAACATGAAATGAATCAACACTTCTTGATTTCTTTTGTGTTTCGAGCAGATTGGTACTGACATGTAAGACAGAATGACAACTAGATAACATGAAACGATCTCCTTGTGCTTTTTCGAGATTGTTTCTTCGAAATTCCGGGAATGTATGTATCTGTCCAGGGTTTTTTTTATGAGATAATGATTGTACCCACACTGTCACGGGATACAAACTTCTTGCTATGTTCATCAGATTTCATGATAGAGTCAGACATGCCACTCTTATCAAATTTTCGATGGTCGACCGTAGATGATGAGGATACAGCTCGTTTGTATTCGTTTTTTTATGTGATGGATTTGATTGAGGTGACCGTTAAATTGAGAACTTTTAGCTTTGAATATCGAATAGGCGAAGAAGGTGAAGTGAGCTTGAATTTGATTGAAATGGATGTTGCAGTATTCAATGCCTTGAATGCTTACGAGCTTTTTTTAAATTACAAATAATTCCATAATAAATAAAACAAATTGTTGCCAAAGTTCGAATTCATAGAGTCAGTAGATGCCATTTTTTGGACTCAGTTCAAAGTTTTCTGGTTTCAGAACTAAGAAAACATCCCCACTAAGAGCGTTTGCCATAATGGTGAACGTGGTCTTCGAATCGCTCATCGATTTGTCAAAATGTTTAGTTTTCAGTTGAAACATTTTGAAGGAATTTGTTTCCTGTATCAATGTGTTGTTATTCATGGCTTTGGATACGGGCATGAAGAGAAGCAGAAGAAGTAGGCAAAAATTCTATATAAATTGTGGTCGATTTTAAGTTCGACCATAAGTGGAGGAGACGAGGAGGTGTAAGCTCCAGCAAGAGACTGTAAAGCCGCCTGGCTATCAATGAAAAACGGAGATATTCACTCTGCCAAAAACAATTGGCTACTTTGAGAATCGTCGAAACCTCCGCTTGAAAGACACTGAAATGATCCGGCAAGCGGAAGGAAAACTTCAAAGTTAGATCAATAGAAAATCAGTCAGTAGTCAATTGTAAGCCTATGATGTACGAAATAGCAAGCACAGGCAACGAGTAATCAGCTGTCACAGAAAGGGATCAATCACAAACAGCTAGCAATTTTGCGTACGCATCAAACTGCGATCGCAACTGTGATTAAAATCACAGCTACTTTAAACTGATCTTTGCTCTGACTGCTTTTTACGATCATTGCTCAGTGAAAAGAGCGATATAGATGTTTATATGACTGAACTAAACTACGGCAGCTCTTGAACATATTATTGAACTTAAGAATATATAGGGCTATCCACTTTGTCAAAGTTTAATAAAAAAAACCATTCACAGTTAATATTTTCTTAGAATCCTGTGTAATTAGTGTGTTGTTTGAACGTTTTCTTTATATATAGAACACAACGTCATTTAAATAGTTTTAATGTGATCCAACTTTTTTTAACTTTCAAAAAATGTTCGAATTTAAAGACCATTTTTTCATTTGGCAGATATCGATAGTTCGAGGGTAATCTGCCTCTTCTTCAGTGTCTATTGATTCGTACTGAAGACCTTCACTAATCAACACTGAAAAACATGGCAAATTACCCTCCCAATATCGATATCCGTCAGGAAATTAAAATGTATTTTGCTTCTAAAGGAAAAAATGGTCTTTGAATTAAAATATCATTTGAATGCTTACTATGAGACTGTCTTCAAGACTTGATTAGTTTTTTGGTACATTTCATCTGCTACTTCTTCCGTGACTTCGCGAATTGGACTCTTTAAATGTTGAAATGTGACAATTTCGTTTGCAAAAATACGGTCTTCTGCGTAAGCCCTGCAAAAAAGTTCAACGGTGTCAAATTACAACATTTTGGATTAGCTAAATCTTGTAATTACACGTTCTCGAATAATTACACGATCACGGATTCTGTTCTCTTGAAAGGTGCTAGTTTGGTGAATAAAAGGTGCTGATTCGGTGAAAAAAAAGGTATGTTTTTTAAAAAAAATGTTTAGCGATACAGAGAGAGCTAGTTTATTCAGTCAATTTCCATGCAATAATGCGAAAATTTTAACAATATTTTCCTAAATTTTCATTGCCAAATTTTGAAAATTAACTGAATGACAGTAAATCTCCGGATGCGCCGCGAAAACAAGTTGTGTTGCGGTGTTCATCATAACTCGCAAAAATCATCTGAAACAAAAAAAAATAAAAAACCAAGATGTTTCTCCAGGTAACCTTAAGAGGATTTTTATCTTATTCGATTTTTCGTAGCACTAGGAAGTCAAAAATCCGAACCGGCGTATAATTCAAATTCTAATTTCATTATCCGAATTACCCATTTTTGTTGAATTTGAAGACCAATCTGTAAATTAAAAAAAAAATCTAGCGCATTAGAACCGAAAATTGTCTTTCAAGGCAGATAGGTTATGTATAACTTTCATTCGACGACTGCGTCAAAACTCAAGGGGTCGAAATGTTTCCATGGTGATTCCAAAGTAAAATCCTTCTCATTTGTTTTTTATTATAGGCTGCTTATCATCAGACACATCTATCACAGCATCTTTTATAACATATATGATGAAAATGTTCAGTGCCGGCAACACTTTTCCAACGCACCAGCCATAAGCCTCATGCTTAAATCACCGTATCCTTTGAATTTCGGTTTAATCCGAGGATTTCAGTGAAAGTTTCAGCCATAAAACGATGTTTGGAGCTGCCATCTAAAAAATTTCCAAAGCTCGGAAAATCTAAACATTGGTTGCTCATTTTTATTGGAAATACTTTGCATATGAATATATAATGGAATCGGATGGTTTTTGGTGCAATAATTGCGAAAATATTTGGTGCTGACAACCCTGTGTTAGCACCACATCCAAATATATACCAAACCTGTTTCACGTTAAGTTAAACTAACTCAGTGAACTTCATTTCGATTGGCTGACTGCGCTGAAAGTTATAGAGATTGAAATAATTTTAAAGTTACCATCTGCAAAGCTTTCCAAATTTTTGGAACCTAAATATTTGTTGTTGAGTGTCATTGCAGGATCATTACCATTTTGAAATTTAACGACAACATTGTTTGGTAAAGAAATGCCAAAAAATACACAAAATATCATAGCTGGCAGCCTTTTCACGATTTGCACTGAAATTCATACGGAATTGGACTTGCGACAAGGTCTATTTACTACATGAATTTGATTTCATGACTGCATGGGAAGTTGTGGGGGTAAAAAGCTTTATTTTGCTGAGCAAATTTACAAGATTTAGACCATCCTAATTTTTCAACAAAATGTTTACCAATTTTGACCTAGAGTAAGGTATACGTACTATGTGAACTTCGTTCAAATTCGGACCGGATGTTATGGGCTGAAAAGTAGTTTTTTATCTGAGTGATTTTTCAAGATGATATCACCACAGGATTGTTTGCAGTTATTTGAATAATTTTTTCACGTGCCTGCCGTAGCTACAGGATATCCCGCAGTCTTGTGAATAGTTTGAGCCAAAAATAATACGCTCTGCAAATTTCACGATGAATCAATGTTTCTGTCAAGAGCTATGACAAATCGAAATTAAAAAAAAAAATCTTGCCTATTTTTAGGCACTCAGGGCACTCAGCGCCCAAATAGAGCTCATAATTTCAATGTTTTTTTTGATCATAAACAATCATTAAACATAATAGGTTTTCATTTCCAGTATACACGTTTAACAACAACTTACTCTGCATAGAAATTTAAGAGTAGATACCTGAAAATTCACTAAAATGCCCACCATCAAAGGGTTAAAAATATCTTAATTCTAACTAATCACTGAACTAGTCATTCATCTCTTACTTTGATTCCAAAATCAGTGTTTCTAGCGGTTTTCATGAGCTACAATTTTTTTATATTCATTTAGTTGAAAGGTTTGTTTGAAGACTGATATGCTGCTTGTTATTTTTCATGTTCTCTTTCATCTGTTCAAAGTTCTTAAGTTTAAAAAAGTGTCTAAGAAACAAACTTAGCATTTAAAGTATTTGTTTTTATTTACACAATATTTCAAGATATATTATTTCCTAACACCATATTGTCGTTTCTCTGGCACGTATTACAGTTTAAGTTATTTGTATCTATCAAATAGATTATGTCTCACTTCAGTCCAAAATGTATTGTGGGCATCGGAGGATTAACGAATTTGGCTATTCGCCTAACTTAAGATGGAAAACGATGCTCCTCCATTTAGCAGTGCGCTTAATATTTCCAATGTACAAAAAAAAACAATCAAGTCCACAAAAAGTACAATTCCACTTAAACTTCTTAATTCTGTTTCGCTTACTAATTCCACTTGTTTCGTTCAATTTAGCCAAACTCAAAATTATTATTCTCGTTTTCCAACCGTAAACAATCACAAACCAACATAAGCAATTACATAACTTCATATTATTGGAATCTGCGATTCGCGAAGCAAACAAGAAAAAAATCATAATAATAATATAATCAAATCCTGCAAATCAGCAAAAACGCAATAATGAGCTTTGAGAAATAAGCATAGAAAATACCAAGGGAAAATGCTTCGAGCAAAGGAAATAGATCCACCCCGAAAACCGAAAACCCATTAAGGATTTTTATCATAATTTCGCTACCTAATACGAAATTATTGGCTACAACATCAGCATAAATTCAAATATTGCTGCTGCTGCTTGTGGTTGTGTTGCTTTAGTCATTGTGGTCCTCGAGCTCCTGAAACTGATTTCATTTCGGCAGCTGGCAAAGCTTATCTATTTTTGCTTCTCGAGTATCGAGTTTTGCAATGAATCCAATTTTTTTTCTGTCGACTTTACCCTCTTTTTTTCTATGATCGGACAGAGATCGAAGTGGATTTTCTATTTTTTGCTATTGCCGAAGAAGCAGTAGGTTTTCTTGCTGATATTTATATTAGTGACATTGTGATTGTGTAATGTGATTGTGTCATTTGGAAAAGTTTTAATTTCGGTTTGTATCGTATTGTGGGTCGTGTGGTCGTTGAAGGACTACAAATGGCGGATGGCTAATGTGCTATTCGTGTGAATTTGAGCATGATTGCTTCAGATAACGGGCAGCGATTTTAAGAGTTTGTTTTAATTGTCAATGAATTAAGGCTGACTTCTGGGCACCAAATGCAATTCATTAAGTGAATTATGGAAGTTTATCGATATGTGCGGGTTTGGTTTTTTTATAAAAGACAAGAAATTTTGAATACTAACGTTAACAGCTAAAAATATTTGCAAAGCTTTGGAAATAAATATTTAATAAGATAATCGTTTTGAGATACCTACGAAAAGCATGTACATAAAGGCTTAATTTCAACACAATCTTCCCAAATCGAAAGAGTTGTCCATCAAACCGCTTGAAAATCAACCACAAATTCCACTCAACCCCACCACCAACATCACTTTGTTAAAAAAGTAAACATTTTCAGTCAAATAAGCACTTCAAATAGACAATTTCCAAGATAATATTATCCCACGAGATCACAGTTTGCTACCATCCATTCCGCCTTCATGCAGCGCAAGAGAAGAGAAGAGACGTCTTCATTTCTTCATTCTGTAAAATCAGCATTTAAATACTAGTCCCGGGAGGCATTCGTACTTACTCGGCAGAAAAAGTGAAAAAAAAGACGAGAAACCGAATCCTGAAAATCAAACAAGAAGAAGACATCTTCTCCACGATGAATAAGTTCGCGACTTACTTGATGCTAAGAGTCCTTGAATTTGAAATGTGATGAGGCGCCTCTAGATATTCGCGAGCGTTGAGAGAAAACGGAATTTGGAGAAAATGGGTTGAATTTGACACTTATCCGAACATTAATTAGCCTATATAACAGATGATGTGGCATGAAAACATTGAATCTAGAGGTAACCCAGGAGTACACGTGCCTAATACTTCTGGAATAAATTTGGTTTAGAAAAACCCCTACGTAGAAAACCTTGAAATATAATAACTGTACGGAACTCATAATGTATTTATTAAGCCTTCTAAACTAGAATAATATGCTCTGAAATTTCAATCCACTTCCACTCACCATTTTTCATATCTTCGCCACCATTCATTTTAAGTCTCATTTCAACATTCTTGCCCGAATATCCGCCAAAGTGAAGAGCCTTTGTAAGAGTACATCATTGGCAAACACTGCTAACGTGTAAAAATCATGAGCTGATGAGATACACAAATTGGAAAAGTCCGCGAAAGAACAAAACTCGGGAAACTTTTCGATGGGCAATTTTTTCGAACACTATGTCTCAAACGCTTTTGCTCATGGTAAACATTTTATTTTTGAGAACTCCAAGTAAAAAAGTTCCTGATCCCCACACCCTCGGTAATGAGATACGAACTTTTTGTTCGTCTCGAAAGGATGGAGGCAAAAATATTTTTCGGCATTTCAAAGGACCAGGAGGATCTATGCAAAGAGATTTGTGTGTCGTTGGCAATGGCTGGCACTTGGCATTTCAATCTGCAGCCCAGCTTCCGTGACTCAACGGCAAATACTCATCATCATCTCTATGCCCAGATTCTTTGTACCACTTGAATGTGTGTTTATCGTCGCCACTTAGCACACAGGATCCAATTACACATTTTTTTCCGGGAATACTATCTTCATCTGGGGAGTATTTTTTTACTGGAATTTTATCATAGCTTGTTGGTGTTTTTTTTGCTGAGAGTGCTTAAGAAATTTAGATTTTCATGGAAGTTTTGGTAACGGTATGAAGTTTCGTATTGATGAAATACAATTTCGATAAAGGGATGTTGTTGATTTGTTAAGTGGTGGCGATTGACAAGCTAAGGTGTGGATATTTGTAGGTTTGAGGTTTGTTTTTAAGCAAATTATCCATTTCTTTTAATGAATAGCTTAAACAACTCTAGATACAACTCAGAATAGGTGTAAGATCTATGTGCAATGCGGTTTTTGTACATAGGAATTAGTTTGAGATGTATAGTGTACTGTGAGTTTTCAAAAAAAGTAAAAATTTAAAAAAAAACCAAATTTCTAACAAAACAGACGAATACAAGTTATTGAACAGTCACCAAATGAGGTCGAAAACTTTGCTAAATTAGCAAAACATGACAAAACAGATGATAAAACACGAATTCGTGGATATGACCTCGAAGCTACGGCTCAATTGCGGTCGTGGAACCAGTTAAGATCTCCAAAACTGACTCTGTTTGGTGACTTGAATGCGCTTTAAGTGGCTTTAAACAGTTTTCCAAAAATGGAGCCCCTTTTTCTTAGCCTCTTGAACTTACTTTCGTTCCTTTCCTTACATTTTCTTTCGTAATTGAACTTATTAATGCTAATGGAAAAATAATGAACCTTATTGTTTCTAAGTTTTCAGTTTCCTTCGATTTTGTTCCATCTTTTTATTTGCTTCCTGATCTTCACCGCCCTCCAGGATATTTAAATCTGCCTTCTCCAGTTTCATTTTCCAGAAAGCCAATTTCTCCGTAATGGCAATCGAAATCAGGAGTATTAACTGTTGTTTATATGTTCGTTATGCAGAAGTTCTTGATGCTGACATAGCTCTTCACAGGATTGATATCCTCCGCTCTAGTATGACAATATAACAATTAAATTGACATACAGTTCTAGAAGATCCAAAAGGCTCTCTGGCTTGCTGCAGAAGTTGCGCCTGCTATTAAAGGTCCAGATATATCGTGTAGTAAATTTAAATTACCTACTTTAAACGAAGATTTTATTGAGCTTAGAGCACTTTGCTGTGATGCAAATACTATTGTTAAAGATTCAATGTGAGCTTCCGTTTAGGTGTCGAAACTTATATCACGCCCAATCATTCAAAACAGTTTGAGCCATTTATCCACTCATAGAATCCATAGACATCCCCAGGAAAATATTCGAAAAATTTCTTTGACGTCCCTGCTGTAATAACTAAAATGATTTTTTTTTCTATCAACTTTCCTCCATTTAATTTTTCGAAATGATCCTTTCCTCTTTCATTGTACACTTTGTTCGTTTGTTTCTAACTTTTTTTAAGTTGAGTATTTGATAAGTTGCCTCTATTCTGGCACTGGGTTTAGTTCCGATGGGTTTCCATACTTTTTGCAAATATAAAGCAGGTAAGCATTTGAAGTTATTGTCCAAGTTTACGTCTCCCTTGCTTTAGTCAACTCATCGAAAGAATTGTTTTTTCGAGTCTTTTCTAGCTGAAGAGCGTAATAGACAAAAGAAGTTTTACTGTATTTAGCATGCTCGAGTTCACCAGCTCCGTCAGGAAAGACAAGTAGATGTTCTCCATACTGACATCTCAAAGACCTATAAAACTGGACAAATGTGGTCTTTACATTGAAGGCTCTTCGGCTAAGTTTGAGACATTACGTGCGCCTAAACTTTTCGTTAAGATGCAGCTTAGTTTTAACCACCGCTTGCACTTTAGCTTCAGTTCAGGTGTGAGGTGATTTGTTACAGGGCAGGGAGATTCATTACAACTAATGATGTCCATTTATCTCATGAAAGTTTTTGTTTCAACTTAAACTAAAAAAAAAAAGATGAAAAGTTTGTTTAAATTATTGGCCGACTTATATTCATCGGATCATATCGTTTAGACTGATCTCCTTTAAAATCTTAGCTTGTCTCAAACGTTTCTTTTTTTTCCTAGTCTTGAAAAAAAATCTGCTTACCAGATCTCCGGGTGATCAATCAGTATTAGGTATTTAAGGTTTGACTCATTAAAAAAGACCATGTATACGCCCACAAATTTCTGAGTCGGGACACGCCTTAGCATCTCTTCAACCTGGTTTTGCTGAATCATTTATCGACTTCAGAAACTACCACAGCTCATGGGTCAGTAAGGCAACCCTCCTCCCACTCTATGCACAGTACTGTCTTAACGTATGTTGAGATTGCGCGTCAGTTCTCCTCGTTTTGCAGCGTCGCAGCCACGATCGTCTCATGCGTTACCAGGCCGATCGTCGACTCTATGGCACACCTCAAACTTACAAAGCCACTGGACATGAAGAATGTGTGCTGAGGATCATCACCTGAAATAACTTACTAACTGTTAACCTGAAGTAACTGTACCTCTCACTTAAAAGAGATGAACTTAAAAGTTAGTTCTCCGGTTAAGCCAAGACTCAATAAGACCGATAAACTTAGCCGTCTAGCTTCCTTTATCACTTTCACTCCAATGTTGTTGCCAAAGTTTGAGGGTAAGCGTACGCGAGTGCGTCAGAACCTTAGTTCTGTCCACATTTGAGCCAAAGAGGTACCCTTTCCTGCGTTCTCGCGGTAGTAGATTGATCAGGATTACTCTCGATACCACCATCACCGCCTCTTGTGAGACCATGCGGTAGCTAAAGGCGATTCGCAAGGCACCCCTGCGCCAGACACTGGCCATGCGCTTCCGGAATTTCTTAGTTTGGAGTGCAACCCCAAATTCCTGCTCCATATAGCAAGAAGAAATCGGTCGTTACCATCAACACCCTCTACTTTAACTCACTGGATCCGCCGGCGTTGGCTATTAGCCTACTCAGCAAACTGACGATTACTAGACCCCTGACACATACCCTGCGGATACGTCAGCTTGGTGTCCAGAGTCAATCCCGGATACCTGACTCGCTTGCTGATTTAGACCTCCAGGGAGCTAACTGTCATGGGTATGATAGTTGGTGTCCTCCTCTTCGGCAGTATAGCTAACAATCTCTGTTTTTGAGACGGCCAGCTAGAGGTCGTGCTCAGTCATCTACCGATCCACCTTTCTCATGACTTGGCTGAGTCTGAGTTGAGCGAAATCGACAGATCTAGAAATGATAACCGCTGCGACGTCATCAGCGCAACCTACCAAGAACACATCCGCAGGCATTACCAAGCGCAGCAGGTCATCGTTCATGATGTTCCTGAGGTCAGGTCCTAAAATCGACCACTGTTCACGGTTGCTCCTCGTGATGGCCTTGCTCAGCTCATTCTTTGCTGCAATGTGAGCAGGAGATAGCTCACCCACTTCAGGTCTATTCATGGCTCGCTGCGCCTTGTGCCTGCACACCAAAACTATGCATTGCAATTCAACGATTTTTTCTTTCCATCGGTACCACGTCGCTACTAGTACTGATTATTACAGGACCCATAAAAAGAAGCCTTTTGAAGAATCCGATCCTTCAAAGAAAAGTATAGCGGTTTTGTCCTGAATTTTGCTTGAAACTTTGATCAACCTAGTTTTGACACTAGGACTCTTAAAATTTCGTTTGTAGTTTTGGAGTCAATTCCTGATATTAGATTTAAGGTAGTATTGCAGTTATTGTTGATTATTTCAGTGAAAACTGAAGACAGGTTGCGACAGATCTGCACCACAGTTTGATTGACACAATACCCTGGGCCGGATAGAACAAAGAAATCGCATCTCGCTGGAAAACCTCTCAAAAGCAGTTAAACTAAAATGTTGAGATAATAACAACTTTACGGACGTCCTGAAAGCTTATAGCTTAGAGATATAAAGTGTGACATAAGGATTTCAAAAGAATATTTCGTGTCCACAATGTGGTGACTGCTTCACCACCATTTTAGCTAGTTATAAACTAGCATCGACTATTTGTTGACTAAGCAAACAAATCTCCAGAATGTGATTGAAATTTGTATTGAATCTTCTGAAAAGAAAAATATTTGGTTTAGATGGGTAATTAAAGCAAAGAAACACCTGTTTAAAACTAGTTTCTTTTTTAATGCAAAAGAGAATGGTATCCTTCTTATTTTTAACATAAAAACAACTTTGACAGCTCTATTCACTATAACTGCAAATGATTTGTTTCAAAATCAGACACTTAATCATTTTCAAATTTCTTTGTTCCAAAATCCAGGTAAATTTTGAACTATTGAAGGCAACTATAACATTTTTCATTGAAGTCAACTATAAAATCGGTCATGCCCTCAAACCAAATTGGGGCAGGATTACCTAACCAGACTATTATTTCAAGTATTTGATTGCATCAACTTACTTTAGAATACAAGTATGCGTTCAACAGACTCTAAGTCCTATGAAACAGTCTTAGAAACTTTCTTTTGTACTTTTATCAAAGTGAATTTCTCACCGAAAAAGGAGAACGTTGATTTATTAGATTGCAAAGCTGCAAGTCGTTAGCTTCAATCGAAGTCTGTCTAACTTAATGCTTTCAAATCTTATTTTGACAAAGACAATCTGATTATTTGGAAGAAGTTAGAACATTGAAAAATTTGGTTCCTAAAAGTCCTTGAAAGGAAATCTTGCACCTTTACTAGTGTAGATAACACGTGTGTCCAGCGAAATCAATATTTCATGCTTACTTGTTGTCGATTAGAAACATTTGGGCAAACTTCTTGAATAATTATCGCTGCGGAGGACGCACTTTCTCATAAATTTATCCAAAACGAATTATGCCTTTTATTTTGCTTCAATTATAAAGCTTTTGAACATTGATAATTCAAACAAATTAAAACAATTATCATATTCTATGTTTTTTGAAAAAATTAGCTGAACAAATAAGAAATTGGTAGAATAAATAAATTGTGGAAAGAATATTAATTATTAACTAATTATCTAGACTTTTAAACAAAAAAGGGGGTTTCGTGTACAAACTTCTCTTAATTTTTTTTAAACAGAACCAATCTCGCTGTTTTTCTAAAATCAAAATAGAGGTCAACTATGAATCATACTCTTAAACACCAGATCAGCTCCATCAAGGTCAAAATAAATATTTATTCGACATGACGAAAACCAACACCAGCTGGCCAAAACAAATAGCAATCAGTACTTTTTTTTCAACACCAAGTTTTGTGTTTGTATTTGCACAAATCCTGCGAATTACACTTTCGCCATCATCATTGCCCTCCTAACAAAAAAACGTACAAACACCACACTAGCACACCCTCACTCAAACCTTCTTGACAATCACCTACTTTTTCGTCTTTAAGGTTCTTTATCCAGCTGTTTCAAACAGTACCAGCAGTTGTAACAGCCAACACAAATTTCTCAATCTCATGAAATTTTCCCGAAAATTTCCTTCGACTCGATTTTATCGTTTTTCGCCAAGATACATTCATGTCATCACGTACGACACAGATTATTACATATGAGTGAGTTATAGTAGCTGGTGTCACACATGATTAAGATTGTCCCCGGTATAGCCCGGCTTTTTCGCACCACGCAGCAAACCTGGCGAGGTCTGGGGGAGGGGGGAGAATGTTCGACAAAACTTTCAAGATCGTAACGTACGTCGACAGACACGCTTTCGTCCTAGAGAAGTTTCGTTTGTTCCGTCGCATCCTGACTAGGACAAAAAGGAGGCAGACAGTACGATTAAGTTGGTTTCTTTTCTTCCAAAACATGAGAGACGAGATTCAACGATTTTCTTTGCTTTACGCAGTTCGAAGCCGTAGAGAAGATGGAAGAGGAGAAGTTTGTCGACGTTTCATGAGGAGAATCGGTAGTGCGTCCTGGCAATGTGAAGCATTCTGATATTATGGAATTAGTTGGAAACTTGTAACAAGGAAGTTAATGAAGCTATAAGCTGGTATTGTGTTGTAGTTGACACAATTTAGACCGAGATTCGGTTGTTTTTTTTTCTCGTAAATTAGATGAAATGTATGTGTGAATGGGAATGTGGTAGATAGATTTTAGGATTTGTTTCGTGTATATTATGTTTGCATAATTGCTATAATATTTTATTATTACATAATTTTAATAATAATTTTGTAATAATTCGTATTATAATGTCGAAAGAAATATTAACAGCAGCATCCTGAGTTTTATTAATAGCATTCTGAATTTTATCCTAGCCATTTGAATGCTGTTTGATTTTCCTGATCTTTCCAATACACTGTTTCGAAGATGCTATTCGGAAAACAACCGGTAACCTCACTCTTATGTAGAGAAAAAACTTAACGTCCTCTTCTCCTCAAGAAATCTGCATTTTTTCGCTGATAACTTTCAAGTAGTCATTAGCACAGACTGTATAAAATCTTTCTGTCAATCTCTAAGGGTAACTTATCCAATTTTTGCAGGGATGATATTTCCAAAGCTATTTTATGGTACCAATGATTTTTTGAGAATTAAATACGTTGCACAGTTAATCTCTCCATTTCATAAAATCATTTAAATCTGGCGGCAGAAGATAAATTCAAAAAAGTAGAAGCATTGACATAAATCATGTGTGAAAAATTATCTGCACTGGTTTATCTTGGGCTAAACAAGAAGCAGCATGGATTTGCTGCCACTAAAAAATCGGATGGTACTTGTTTCTCATGTTTTAGGCAAATTAGTGAGACAAAAAATTGGTGCAGTCTACACTGAGCATTTGACCGTGTTAATCACAGTTTGGAATTGAGATAGCTTTTAAGATAGCTTTGCTCTTACCTCCACGACAGTTCACACAATTTGAAATTCCAATGGCTTATCTCTAAAGAAATTTATGTCAACTCAGGTGTACCTCAAGGTAGCCATTTTAACCCTCTTCTCTTTGAAATTTTTATATCAGACTTGTCAGAGGTTTTATCTGATACTCCCAATTTACTCTGTGCGAACGAGCAGAAAATTTATAATATTATCAAATCGCCATCAGATGCCAACATATTTAAATCAAATTTCAAATCAAATTTTACATCAAGAAAGCTAAGTCAAAAAGAGAATCTATGGCATAGGAACCGCTAGCAACAAAAATTTCCGAACAAAAGTATAGGAATCGTGCAGGTTTTGAATGCATAATCTACCATCCGATGACTTCTGTAAAATACTTGGAGTCAAGGTATTTAGAGAAAGATCTTTGGAGTTGCTAACTGTAAAATTTGCAAAAAGTAGAAAATTTAAACATTGGTTACTTATTTTGATTATAGGTGTTTTTTAATATGAATATCTACATCTGCTGGTACAAAAATAACAAAAATGCTCTGCTTTAGCAACCTTTTACTAGCACCATAACCCAAATACCAAATCTGCTTCACATTCAGGCCAACTCATCCTGTGAATTTTGTTTCAGTCCGATGACTGCATTGGAAGTAATAGGGGTAAAAAGACATTTAGAGTTACCACCCTCAAAGCTTTTCCAATTTTCAAAATTCAAATATTTGTTTTTTATTGACACTTCGACATCATTTTCATTTGGAAATTTGATGACAACGTCGCTTATTAAAACAATGCCAAAAAATCACAAAATTTACATTAGCTGGCACCCCTATTTCAATTTTGAAACCGAATTCCTACCAAATTCGGCCTGCAATAATGTCCAATAATCATATGAATTTCGTTTTGATTTCATGACAGCTCTGGAAGTCATAGGGTAACAAGCTTTATTTTACTGACCGAAATTTCCAAATTTGAGAGGCAAACATTCCCATAGCTGGCAGTTCTATCCTGATTTTTCAACCAAATTTCTGTAAAATTTGGTCTAAAATATAGTCCATAAGTTTCGTTAAAATCTGGTGACTGGTTTGGATTTTAAAGAGCCAAATGCAGTTTTTTTTTAGAGAATTTTCAAGATGGCACCACTGCTACAAGTTTGGCCACATTTCAAAATCTTTTCGAGTAGGCCTGGTCTTGCTTAATATCAATACATTTTGTGAATTTCATATTGATCTGCTTTTTCGATCGTGAGTTCTAGTGAACACAAATTTTGGTTGCTAAAAATAGAGATAATTTGGTGAGGGGTTGCCGATCCTGTGCAAAGAAGAATATCGAAAATGTTAAGCAGACAAAACATGAAATTTATCATAAGGTGCTTCGCACACGGGTCGTTAGCCATGCAATGCGTGAGTGATGCGTTTGACACGCGTCAAGCTTACGAGAAAACGATTGTCGTCATCCTCGACGGGTCGTCAAGAAAATGTCAATATGCTTCGGAAAATCATATAATTCGGAGCATTTTTCCACCTTCCCCACGAATTGTTCGTTGCCGTCTTCCCTCGAACTTGCAACAACAAACAGTCATTCGGCTCGAGGTCTGCAATGCACAACGCTTGAAATGCACTCAAAACGAAACGACTACGCTTCTCATTCTTAACGATCGGCTAAGACTCCGTTAGCGGTCCCCCATTGATTTACTTAGGTTGTGACAACCAAGCTTAGAAATATCGCATCCTCGACAATAGCTCAACGACCCGTGTGCGGATTGCCTAAACTTGCGATATTTTGTAAAAAGCAGAAAATCTTTCAGGAGGGTCGTCCATTTGAAGTCTGTCTGCTTACATTCTCATCGTAGCAATAGGGTTGCCTGCACATTTATTAAAAATCACACAATTATATTCCTTGTGTTTAATAATGGGTCCTATAATTTTCTCTTTGCCTACTTTTAGGCACTTAACGACCACGTGGGCTAAAAATTTCAAAAGCTTTATTATAACTTAAATAAAATTATAATTAATTTTCCATTCCTATACTTACTTTTGGCAAATATTTATTCTCGATAAATAAATATGGGCACCTAAAAATTCCCTAAAATTCCCATTATCGTCAAAATGTTCAGGATATTTTCTTGTAAATTCTCCTTTTATCCTTCGATAAAACTCATTTCTTTTTAATTAAATTTATTTATTTATTATCCATTGCGCTATAGATACATTCCAACTACAGCGTCAAGAATGAAAATGAAACATACTAAAAAAAGAATAAAAGAAAACATTAAGTGATTTAAAACTAGCGTCAAAAATTAGAACCAAGGTTAAATTGCAGTGCTGAATTGAAAAAACAACAAGCGTATGAGCAATGACGTCAAATAAATACTGAAAGCGAGGAGACCAGATTTGGCACACGTATTCAAAATACAACGTGCTAAAGAGACAAATAAATGAAAACAGGTGGAAATGCCGGTAAACATATTCGAAGAACGCAAGACAAAGCCAGCAATAGGAAGAGGAAGGGACCAAAAATACAGAACCCATTAAGTTTATCGAACAGCAGTTGTGGTTCACAGAATCAAGCCTTCGAAAAGTCCGTTTAAATCACATCAACTTGACGTTGATAATCGAAAGCAGAGGCGGTAAAATTAGTGAACACCATAACGTTGCCCGTTGTAAAGCGGCCCTTTACGAAATGATGCTGCTCAGGAGCGAATAAAGGTTGTAGAAATGGATAAAATCTATTGTTGATAAGGCGTCCAAGGAGATCCCTAAAACAGCAGAGGAGAGATATAGGACCTTAGTTGGAAATGAACTCAATGGCAATTGCGGAAGGTAATGGATTAACCGATGCTACCTATAAATTGACGACAAGACAATTAAGTCGTGGAAAACACAATACATTGAGCGGGCACGTAATCAGAAACACATAAAAATTACTTTAAAATTAATTTATTCAAGCAAATATTTTAGCAAATAAAAGCAATAAATTACAAAAAAAAAGTATGAGTCACTTTCCGGAACTCGTTCTGCTTCATAACCTCTTGTAAGCGATTTAACATTTTAATTGTAAGTATCCTGCATCTCTCCAGAGGTATGGATGCCCATGCTTCTTTCACCGCTTCGTACAATTTCTTACTGCTTTGGCTTGTTTTACGTCTCCCTTACACGTCTCGATTGGATTTAAGTCCCTATTCATTGATGGTCAGTCTAAAAGAAATCTCTTGCTATGTCTTGCCGTATGTATGGGGATTGTAACCGATCTGGAACTTCCTTATAATAGGCAGATTCTTCTCAGCCTATGGTATCAGGATAATTTCTAAAATGACGGCATACTTTTCCTTAACTACTGTTCTTTCTATACGATGTACAGGTCCAACACCAAACCACGAGAAATATCCGCAAACGTTGATGGTGGCAAATTCATTGCTTCTTGTTTACCTTATAAATTTCCTGCCATCACGTCCAACGTGATTTATTTATTTTTTTTCGTTGCTCCAAAGGAAGAATTTCCACCCATTTTTCCAGATTAAAGGTTCTCTTGCGAAGTTTATTCTTTTTTTCCGATCAGCTGATATTACCGGTCTTTTTCCTTGCTGTCCTGCCATATAGTTTGTCGTTTTTTGATTTTTCTCACCAAAATATCACTGCTTTGTCTGAAAAGTTGACGATGAATTTCCACAGGTGATCTTTTTGGGCCCCGTTCAGATGTGCTTGCAATATACCTATCTATACTATGAGTTATTTTTTAAAATTTTTTAGTCCAAGGAACATTTTGGATAGTCTTGTGGCTTTCCACTTGTTTCAGTGCTCTTTAAACCATTTTTATGGAACTCTCTAGACGTCTGGCAATTTGTCGATACGACAAACCTAAGTCTGTCAAGTCTACAAACTTTTGTCTAACTAAAAGCTTTTACCATCGTTATTGAAATTCAAAACGCTTTTCCTCACTTGCAACAAAAGCAACTAGCGGTGTCAAACTGATCATAACATATTTGCAGCTTATCTCATTTATAGTCATAAGCTCTTGTAATGTACTAGGCAGAGCACCGACTCCTAGTTTGTAAGGTCTCTTGTTTGAATCCAGGTACGCACGAAAAATCGCGCACGGAGCTTTGAGCTCACCTAGCTCTGAATAAAACACTTGAGTTAATCAGAGACAAAGCGAGCTGTAGAACTAACCACTTCCCACTCGTATTCACATTGATCGTAAATTCGTGAATGAAACTATTTGCCAACCTCAGCCCTTATAGTAGGGGAGCCCGGGATGCTAAATTTGCAGTTACTAAAGCGTCATGGGGACCTATTGGATTGTGAAGATTAGGTTCTAAAATGAAAAAAAGTTTATGTCAAGTTTTCCATTTTAGTGGGGGGGAGAGCGTGTAAAAATGTTCAAAAACGTAAAAAAAAACAGTTACATGGAAATACTCGAGCGCGTCAGACATTTATAGTGTATACGCGCTTTGTCTTTCTGATAGCCGATAGATATTTATCTGACGATTAACTGGTGGGGGGTGGCCGTAAAAAGAGGTAAAAAAACACACACAAAAAAAGTTATTCGAGCGTGTCAGATATTCAGAGGGAATGTTAAGTGAACTCAAAAAAGTGTCCTATTTAAATGACTGACGATTTGGACGTGACCAAAAGACCTGTGTGATTTCTGAAAATGTAAAAAAAAATGTCACCTTGAAATACTCGAGCGCGTCAGAGATTTATACAGAGGGTTCAACTTGATGTCTTAGTTGTCCTAAATGATAATCTGACAATTATATGGAGGGATATTGTTAATCTGACAATTTGAAAAAAAAAATTCATTTCTTCTTTTTATTACTGGATGAAATATATATATATATATATATATATATATATATATATATAAATTTATATATATATATATATATATATATATATATATATATATATATATATATATATATATATATATATATATATATATATATATATATATATATATATATATATATATATATGTATATATATATATATGTATATATATATATATATATATATATATATATATATATATATATATTTATATATATATCGTTTAAAGATGTTACATCCGAAATTACGACCGTAGCATAAGCGTTGCTAGATTTTCTTCGAACACGTTTCACTTTACGATATTGCAAGATATTCATACATTTTTTTAATGTTTCATGTGTAAACTTTTTAGTTTTTTCACAAGTTTCTTTTTCACAAAATACACATTTCACGCTTACATCACTCATTATTAATTCACAAAATTATTTAAAAAAACACAACAAACAAACCAACGCGTCTGGTCCAGTGAAATCCGACATAAAAAAGGCGAAACTTCGGCAAAATTAGGGGAAAGCCGAATTTTGGTGTGAACCTTGGCACTGGCGTATTGAACAAAATGTCAAAAGTGCCCATCGATCCGAGTACTGCGTTACTTTTTATACGGGGTCCAAGGTCACCAAAAGTGACCTTTCCTAAATATCACAGTAACGGTCACGTCTTCAGAAAACAATGTATGACGAATTTGTAGCTTAACAAATTTCCAACAAAAAATATCTGCTAACTTTTTCTTGTAACTATAACCGTTTTGGAGATATATTGATCTAAACATTTGCTACTAACAGCATCTTCTTTCTCAACGGAATGTTGATATCCGATTTTGACTACGACTTGGAATGTTTGTGAGTTTATTTTTCTATGTTTAAGAAGCGCAGAAAAAAAACATGCAAACAATCTTATCTACCACACTCCAGCGTAGATGGAAAAGTATGCTCCGAAAAGTTATCCCCCCCTTTCCATAAAATGGTATCCCTCAGCTTCCATCTGGAATATTCTCGTTGCCTGCTTGTGGCCCACTGTTAAACAAGATAAGATCAGTTTTTATCCTGCAATTTTTTTTCATTTATTGATGATTTTAGCTACATCGCCCCATGAAAACCGTCAGATTATATGTTTTTCGTAATCCTGATAGGATTTCCTTCAAAATAAAAAAAAATTAATCGCGCTCGAGTATTTCGAGGTGAGGTTTTTTTTTTTACAACTTTGTGACTCGCCCATTTCCTTAAGCCACGCTCAAATTGTCAGATTATTGAAATATACTCTTTTCTGGATGTACTTAACTTACCTTGTCTTAATCTGACGCGCTCGAGTTTTTCTGAGGATCAACTTTTTTTTACTAATCTGACGGGCTTCCCTCAACGCACCCCACTATATTAAGGGCTCATATATGGTAGGGTACATTGCAGGGTGCAGGGCTTCTCCCCATATGATTTTCTGACGCGCTCGAGTAACGCGAGAAATCCCCGCTTGGGCTCCCCTACTATTAGATTTGACAAAGGTTGGGGTGAGATTTTTTTTACTTTTCACCGTAGACTTTAAGCCTTATGTATGGCATTTAAAATAAGAGTTAGATATCAACGCATAAAATTAATATGAATCCTTTCACCATCACAACATTATCTTGAGCTTGCCACCGAAAAGAAGAAATTCGTATTTGTTTCTTCTTTTTAGATCCAAAATAGCAGTAAATTTCCGACAAAGGCTTACAGTATCTCGAGATGAAATATAATTTCTCACATCCGTATCCAATGTTTCGTTTGAAATTCTAATATGCGTATATTTTCCGAGTATCATCAATTTCACAATTTATCTTTCGGATTATCCAAAGCTTTCTCTACAAATAATATATTCTAGCTATCAGTCAAGTAAATTATTCACTCGAAAGACCAAAAAACCAGCTGTGCTACCACCATTCACCCGAAAGAGTATTATGATTTTTACACTTCTCATCGTACATCAGCTCGAACTGCACTATTGCTTATCCTTATTCTCGTCCAGATAAATATCCAGATTTCTACCCCTACCCCTCTTTTACCAAATAATCTCACAAATTATGACAAAGCACACATTCTCTTCATTGTTGCAATGATTCATTGACTGGCTTTTTCATTTCAATTCCCATACAGCAAAGGCAAAGAAGAAGAAGAAGTGGAAGTAGTCGAAGCTACTGAACAAGCTTACGAATTACTACAACTTACTTCCCGAATATCCTTAAGGATTCCATCCATTCGTTCGCTCTTCTTCACTGAGTAATGATGAATGAGTGTTCCGTATGTGCTAGTTCCGAATTCATCGCCGTCATTTGTACAAAAGGCACTGAACAAATTGACGGGGTGGGATATCGAGATTGGGAAACAACAGTTCGATGGAGGAGGTAGGACATTGGGACGAGGTAGACTATGAGCTAAATTTTCGGATAAGGATGTGCATAAATCTTATCGTTTTGTTGGCTACGTTTTTGTTCGACTCGGGGGCTAATGCATACACTCATAGGTTTCATTAGAGTAGTATTTCCTTTATTAACTCAGCCGGGAGAGTGAGAGTGATAAGTAAGATTGAGTGTATCGTTCGATAAACGAGGGTTATGGCAATGATGCTGCTGTGATTGATTTTGAGTAGTCAAGATGAAAAGGATGATTTGCAAGATTGAATTTGGTGAATGTATCATGGGAATTGTTGACGATTGTTAGGTTTGAGCTTCGTAAGTTCCATTGAAAACCAGCGTCCTTTAATTTTTTTCTTAGTCCCTAACTTGAAACTCATTATTGCATTAAAGTCATGTCCCGAAATTACATCGTTCTAAATGAAGTGTCAGCTGCTGAAAGAAAAGCATCTCGTGACTGTGCTGCTCGGAATATAAAAATAAATAAATTAAAAATTATAATTGAAAAAAGGAAGAATTTAATTACTTCATTTTCACTATCATGGTCGTGTACACAGCAGCAGCAGCAACAAAGCAGCACCCGAGGACATTCATCAAACGACAAGAAGTCAGCTCCATAAATTCCACCAAGCACAAGAAGCTACGACCACAGCAACTGTGACGTTAAGACCGAATGCTGGTACTGTTGGTGTCAACAATGACAACAAAGCACCTACTCAGCCAACGACCGGGCGGCAAAATCATCAACAGCAACCAACAAACAAACACCAGTATTATAATGGCGTTCGCAGTCGTGACGGCAAGTCCTGCGATTTTCATTCAGAAAATGACAGCACCAATTAATTCCGAGCAAAAAGTTATCGCAAATTAAACTTTTCCCTCACTGACTTGTCCCTACGACACCGGCTATTGTGACAATCGCTCTTCTAGCGCGCAAAGCAGAATGAGAAAAATTCTTTCTCACCAGCTCGAAGAAGTGCTGCTATCCTTTTGCCAAGGTGGCGAATTCACAACATTTCTTCCGGCGAACTTTCAGACTTTTGTACAGCAAAAAAGACATTTCTTCAAGAAAGCTGAGAATCAACGATCCGAGCAAGTTGATAAATTTATTCGTCTTTCAACTTGCGTATCGCTATACGAAATGAAAAACTACTGAAGCAAAAAAAGCTTCATTTAAAATAAAACAAAAAAATGGAAAATTTAATATGTTGCTGGTAACGATGAAGCCAGTTGTCCAGCATGGCGGGCACAATCAAATTTCAATCTTGGAACAATAATTAAACTTATGGGAGAACGTAGTTCTTGCCGTTACCGTCCTCGTCTTGGACTAGAGTCCTCGAAAGTCCTTCTCAAGTTTGCTCATACGACCGAAAGAAAAATAGTGGTTTGCATGATATTCTTCTCGGATCTTTGTCCGTTCAAAGTTTTTCTTCATTCACTGCTTCTCGGCAAATCGGTAAACCTTGGATAACCTAGAGAGAGTAAAAAAACTGGATGATGACAAACGAATAGAAATAAGAATCGGATTTAGAAAGAAGTAGGTCGACAAGAGTATTCTCTTTCGTAATTTGATGAACGAAGGACGTTCCCTTGGAACGGGAAATTCGAGTCCATTTCTGTATCTGGTTACCAGCTAAGCAAACAAACTCAATGAAATGGGGGTGAAAGAGAATTTTCGAATGGTCGTTTTTATTGCAAAAACTTTTCAATCGAAGCTGAAATGAATAAAAGGAATGTTTAATAAGTTTGATGAAAGTGTGTGCAAGGACTTCCGATATACTTGGTCATATCATGTTGATGAGTAGAAAAACGAGATGAACAGGTGGCACAGTGAAGAAATAGTAGGACAATTAAAAGTTTCCAAATCATTTCGAAGATGATTTTGTGCATTTGTAGAACTTTCCCGTTGAAAAATGATGCATTTTTCTTTGAGTAATATCAGTTTAATGAGTTGTTGGTATCATTTAAACTAGTTAACAACGTTTCATTTCTGTTGCTGTGTGCATGCTATAAAATCGGCTTTTAACATTTTTCTTGATATGGTTATTAATCAATGCGATCCCGTTTTGTCCACTAAAATAATCTAGAGAGCAATGGGTAAAAGTAATTTATACTGGAGAAACTGAAGCTGCCCTTATAGTAATTCGAAAATATCGTGTCATGCTGCTGGAACATACAGCGAATATCAAATTTGAGGAGTGGCTGCGTTAAAATTACTTGTTTTTGTGCCCGTCGTAGAGCTTCAATTAGTATGCGGATACAAATACACCTAGTTGCGGAAGGTAATAAATTGGCGCCCAACGTGGGGAGCTAGCACCGAACATGTATAGCAAGGTGACGGGTGTTAATGCACGACTAGTATTCGGAAGCAAAACTATTACGCAGTAACGAATACGCCTAGACAACAAGGTTAACAAAGTGAATTCGAATGACAAATATCGACCGAAATCCGCGAAAAACTACCATAACAGATAATCGGCAGTGAGTTTATAAAGGGAAAAACCGTCCAAAGCCGGTTACTTGGATAAAACTGGTGAGCTTTTTCATTCTCTTATTTCAAAACGAGCTCAGTCAATGCCAAGTGTAACCTCATGCTCAACGTAAATTGAATTTATCAGCAGAAGTTTGACGCGAAACTGTAGTGAACTATAGTGTTCTTACCACTTTTTGCAGAGTTTGCAATTACTTTCGTGGTATTTCACCTGTGTATGCCGATAAAAACTGAAAGGCAAGGCCATGTGGTTCTATGGCCCAGTATTCATCCATGGGTCGAAATCGGTTTGACCATCCAGTTATAATCCACAAAAACCTCTCTTAGAAAGGAAAAAAGGACGCTTTTCAGCTACGGCTGCAAATAATCCTCAGAGCTTTCTGCCAGGAATCAATCATGGTAATTCTTTCACCAAATAACAAAGGATTGTGGCTTACGTTCTTCATTTGTCGAGGAGATTGCAAAAGCATTATAATCATCAAGAACATTTATCGGCGGTCGAATTGAATAATTCCTTGATCGTGATAGTAAGGTTAATGCAGAGCGAAGAGTTTCGCAAGGATATTCACCATTTGAAAAAGGCAGCTGAGATTCCGAACCAAAGCGATCTTCGAGATCTTAGTCCATTCCTTGATGGAAATGACGTCGTCAAAATCGGAGGTCGTTTACAAGATGTTACTACTGTATGCACACCCGCTGACCAAGCTATTGATGACCGATTTGCACATCAAGCATAATCATGTCGGACCCCCAACTTATCAATCACCCGACAAAAATGCTGGCTCATAAAAAAGAAGGTGTTCACAATCAATAGTCCATCATTGCGTACCATGCAGCAAAGCTTCGCCAAAACTTTTGGATCAGAAAATGGGAGATCTTCCGGCTCCAAGAGTACAGGCATCAAGCCCGTTTATAAATTCCGGGGTGAATTTTTGCGGGCCATTTTGGATGAATTTGAGAGTGCGCGGTAAAAAGACAAAAACTTATATCGTGACATTTTGTTACCCCACCACAAAGGCAGTTCATTTAGAGTTGATTACTGATTTAAGTACGGACGCCTTCATAGGAGAAGATTCAAAAGACGCCGAGGACACTCTCAGAATATTTATTCTGACAATGCGACTGATTTTGTTGGTGCTAGAAACAAACTCAACGAACTTCATGAAGTAGTTCATTTAAAGCCAGCTAAGGATAAGATAACCTCAATGAGTGGGGAGAATGGTATAACAATCCACTTTATGCCTCCACGATCACCACATTTTGAGGACCTCTGGGAAACGGCCGTAAAATTGGCAAAACGGCTTATGCCGAACGAAGTCAATCAAGCTTCTTTGACGTACGAAGAATTTGAGACACTGGTAGTTGAGATAGAAGCAATTCTCAATTCAAGACCGCTCACAGCCATGTCAGCCGACTCAAATGATTCTACTGCATTAACGCCATGTAATTTTTTGATCGGTGAACCATTGACTAGCAATGTCGATCCGCAAGCCTCACCGTGTAGCTCAAGACTAGGTGCAAGATGGGAGACAGTACGCCAACAAAAGCATGAATTTTGGAGAAGGTGATCTGTGGATATTCCAGAGATGCAGAAACGAATAAATGGACTGAATCTAATCGAAATCTTAAACCTGGCACTCTTGTGATGATAAAAGAAGATAACACTACTCCGTTTCATTGGTTAATGGGAAGATTAATTCAGGTTGTCAAAGGTAGATATTAAAACGAAAGCAAACATAGTTAGAAGGGCAATCCACAAGTTGGCTTCAATTCCCATAGACAATAATGATGAGGTTAACGTTGCAAAGGTGAATCATGTTGGTGTTACAGAAGAGGATTTGGTTCAAACAAGCTGTTGCACTGACGATAATGAAGCTGAACCGCAACCTCCCAAAAGACGAAGAAAGATAGTATCGGTAGTTTCACCTTTGCTACTAACTTGTTTATTAGTTCCCGTAGTCATCGCATCTTCAATACAAGTAACCACATTTGACACAGCGAAACCTTCCATATATTTTGAAAATCTGGGAAATGCATCTATAGTAGCAAATGAATGGGAAATCCTAGTGTATATGGAAGGAATACCATAATTTGGTCAATGCATCGGCAATTTTATCTAGATTGTGTATAAGCTTACGGAATTTTGAAGCATGCTCCAGCATAACACGAAGAATACAAATACAATTGAAGGAAATCGCTGACAATGATGCATTAATGCTACAGTCATCGCACAAGCAAAGGACCAAAAGGAGCTATCAAAAAAGAACCCAAAGGAGCTATCAAAAAAGAACCCAATCAGTTTAGAGTTCCTCAGGTCACCTTAGAAAACCGTTTTGAAATTCATCGCAAATACAGCGATATCGTAATTACTACACAAAAAAGACTTGGACGTTCCAAATCCGTTTTTACTTTAGAACAATAAAATATAATTGTCGCTCACGCTTTGGATATTGAGAGTCGTTTGTTTGAGATAACAGATAAAAAAAGTTGCATATCAAATGGTAGAGTTGAGTGACATACACCAGAGCAGAGCCAAGGGGCTCAAATTTTCGCCTCACTAGTGCTGGACAGAGCAGGAGAAGATGTTTTACACACTCTGTCGCCATTCGCACACTGACCCTTTTAGTGTTCCATATCTTTATGTTTTTGGAGGCTCTTAGTATAGCTGATATTTCTGCCTGATGGATCGTGGCCACCTTTCGGAGAGAGGAATGCATTTTGCATTTGGGACTCGCGGTCCTTGCTTTTTTTCTGCAGTTCAGATTTTGCGCCCATTTCTACAAAGGAGGTGGGCCATCCTACCATTCGTCTCTTAATGGAATTGTGATCTTGAATCTCTTGCCGATTACTGCTTCGGTTTTTATTTAATCGCTGAAGTTCAACATTTCCATTATGGGCCTGATGTCCTCCAGGATTTTGAGGTGGCCTTTAAAGTCCTCTGATTTGTTGTAGGCTAATGTCCTGTTTCGTTGCTTCCTCCTGAATTTTGAGCTTTTGGTTCTAGGTTTGGAAAAGCCTGCATTTCTGCTGTTGGCGTGAGCTCATTGCTCCTGTAATCAGCAAGTTGAAGCTTTGAAGCTTGTTCAGCCTTTGAGCCGCATTTTTTTATGTGGTTTTCTTCCATCACACTGCAGCTCCATATAGGAGAATGGCCATAGTGTCTACCTTAGAGAGTCCCCAATTGCGTCCAAGCATTTATTTTGTCGCCCAGAGTGTCTTAGTGTCGTTTTGTTTAGATAACTGTCTCCAGTGTCGTTTTGCTTAGATAACTGTCGCATGTGAGTATCCTATCTAGGTGTATTCCTAGATATTTTACCTCTTTCTAATATTTAGGGCTCCTATTTCGATTTTTCTTTTTCTGAATATAGTTGCTTCTACTTTAGTTAATGTCAATGAAGGAGACTTTAGATACAGTGGCTTTTCCAAAGCCTTTGACTCAGTCAATCATGAGCTCCTCCTACGCAAATTATAAGGTTATGACATATGTGAGCACCTGCTCTCTTAGATACCGTCATTTGTATTTAATCGTTCTTCCTATGTTTCCCCCCGTAGTTCGTCATCTTCTATCTTTTCCTTTTCCTCCGGAATACCTCAAAGATTTATCGTAGGATCTTTGCTCTTTCATCTTTTAATCAATTATGTTTCTAGTGTGATTGTTTGAAATACCTGTTTATGTTTTGTATACTTTTTACGCGCACGGTAGTCTATTTTCATTGTTTCGTTGCTACTGCTCGTTTACTGAGGATGTATAATGATCTTCAGCTTTGTTCTCCCCCGCACCTTTATGGTATTTTCAAAAATTTGACACTCCTAAAAATTAGGTCAACATTCTAATTTACTCTTCAGTCTTGAGATTATAGAACGTGCCGGTCTTTCGAATAGATGAGCCTAAAACAATTACTGTTTAAGCGTAAGATTTTTATATAAACAAATTGACATTTCAGACGTAAGAACAGTGATGGTCAAACTTTTTTCCAACATATATATCGATTTTTTTTAAAATTTTTTCTCAAAACTCTTATTAGTCTTTAATTCGTCTGTTTTTAGATAACTAAATACATTCGTGCATGATTCTGCTGAAAAGGAAAATTAAAACTATTTGTGCCAACCATTGCTCAAACCTTGTGGTTCATCGAATCGGAATGTTTTCAAACTTAACACGAAGTATCTTTTAAACTTAATTTCACTTGAGTGTAAATTCTCTTTGCCTGCGCCACTTCTTCCTACACATTCACTAAACAAACAAACAGACAGGTTTCCGTGTCGAATTGCAACATTCATAAAGGCGGTCTTGTCGATAGTTATCTAAAGCAAACACTATGACTTCTAACCGCACACTTCACCCGCTCAATCAAAAACTCCTACAAAACTCCGTTCAGACTATGTTAACAAGACTGCTAAGTTTCGTAATCTCCAACCTTTGCTCACGACCTCAGGCATATCTTTTGCACGATTAGAAGGCTGGTCCGAATTTCGATAAATTGCTAAACGACACCTCCCGCAACAAACCGAAACTCTGACTAGCATTCTGGCGGCCGTCATCATCGTCTTCATCGCTGTATTTTTCTTGTTTCAACACTTCTTCTTGCGTTTACCAGGCTGCATCGTCCCTGCGGCCATTCAATCCAGGGCACATGTTCTTCACTCTTCTACCTTCGTAATTATATAGACATGGCCGGAAGAGGGAATCTACTATACTGTCTGATCCATACTTAGTACGGTACACTCTCTATAAAATACGATATCGCGTTAGAATCAAAAAACACTTGGCAGCCAATCCTCCGCTCTACCAACACCACCATAAACTTAATCCTGGCTTTTGAACCTCTTCCGGCGATTTGCATGCTTTGCAAAAGGATTCTTAGGGACTGAAGTCTATTTAGCGTATTAGCTTCTTGTCTAGCATTTCAAGAAGTTTTCAACATGAAAACTTTCATGGAATCTTTTGAGTTGAGTTAAGTCTACTACATATATACGGGTTTGGCTTCATATATTATCTGCAGTCGTGAAAATAGAAAAGTTCGTGGAAAATGTTCTAATTGCACATAAAGCAGAAGAAGAACATGACGAAAGTATCAACACGCAAGAAGCTTTCAACGTTTTGCATGCAATCGAAGCTGCTTTGTTGCTTTTCGAAACAATTTTACCACGTTAATCACGTGCTGATTGGTAAAGTGAATGTTCCTGAAATAGGATTTGATAGTGTTGTAATGATACCCGTTCACGTTATTGTTAAGTGGTTTTAAATTGGAAGGGGGCTAGTTATTATTCGCGTGCATCACTTTACTGCTTGGAAGACTGCATGCAAGTTAGATTGTTTTGACTTCCGTTGAACCACGAATCAACTTCGGCTCTATATAATTCTTAGATGTAACTGAATTCCTAATTATTTCCTCTAAATTTATCGAGTTCCTCCACATGATGACACTAAACCGTCAGATAAACGAGTGCTAAAAAGTCCTCTTCACACTGATAATTATCTATGCCAACCCAACATACCATGGTTCTGCTCAATAAACGTCTTTCAAAATGATATCGTACAGGTGGGAAAAAAGGTGATTGGTCCGACA
Source organism: Nemotelus nigrinus (assembly GCA_947369275.1). Classification (NCBI taxonomy): domain Eukaryota; kingdom Metazoa; phylum Arthropoda; class Insecta; order Diptera; family Stratiomyidae; genus Nemotelus; species Nemotelus nigrinus. Next base: position 55,165,760 of record OX376375.1, read on the forward strand.
AACTTTGCCACTTAATAAAACTTTCCACTGTTACAACAAGCTTTTGGAACAATGAAAAAGTTTGGGGACCATATTTCGTCATTGTCCCCTTACAACAACTTGTTAGTACTCGTCTTTGTGCTCACACTTTGGCGTCATGAGAGCGGCAAAGAAAGAAACTATTCTGAATTTCTTCCCAAGATTTATACCGTTACGTCTACTACCGAACATATATACCGTTTGCCTCCTTGTAAGTCAGTCGAGCGGTTAGTTTCTTCATCGAGCTCAGCAAAGACGGCCAGGGGTACATACTAAAAAAATGAACAGAACGAAGCAGCTTCTCAACATGTCTGAATACTTATCTTGATAAAAACTCGGTATAGTGGAAGTCCTTAGAAATGATTTTATCTACGAACCAGAAACATATAAGGCCAGCAAAACAGCCACCATTCGACAAAAACTGCCGCCTAGCATTTGAACAGTACGATGAAAATTTCAGCCGTGGACTCTAGAAATCAGTGTAGTTTGCATGCCATGCATATAACGATGTCAGCTTGAGAATTCAAGAAATTGCTGGTTTCGAGGCGTTCCCAACAAGAAATACAAGACTATTCTTCGCTCCGGTATATCCTTCCTATATATTTCTTCTTGCTCTCGGTTTTGTCCTTCTGTTTCTTTCGTCGCTTAGATTATTTATGAGCGAATGTGGAAATTTAATTAAAAGGATGTGTCAGATACGCTGCTAAGGATTATGTCCAAGAGTGAAGCGGTAGGTAGAAGATTGTTTTTCGCTAGGATCTATCGGCACTGAGACATAAGTTTTGATCTTTCTTGGATTTCATTTTTCCCGTAGACGAACTTTTGCGAAGGGATTAGAGGCGAGAATTTAATGAATTTTACAGTGAAAGAAGCAAAAGGGCATAGATTGCGGGTGCCCATATGGAAGGTTTTCGGTTTCGGGAATAATTTCAGTTTTGTGTGGAGAGGTGTTTTGTGTAGAAGTGTTTAATTATGAAATATTTGGGGGTGGATGTAAAGTGCAGAGATTTCGAGAATGTTAAAATATGAGATTGCAATACGGGTAATATTATAACAAAAAACAGCAAATATATCGTGAGTTAATTTTGTAGCTTTTAATGAATTTTTGTTTCCCTCTTCACTCGCGCTTTCAGGCTACAGACCAGTCATATTCGTTTCAAAATTTTGGCAGTAGCAGACCTACTCACGATTGATATCTCTGACTTGTTCAATTAATTTCTCCTACTTTGACCTTTAGAGGTCTTCAATTACTTCTGTAAAAGAAATCCTCGGACAAAACGACTGGTCAAGCTGATTGCCTGCTTTGTTCCCAAAATTTATTTACTTAAATTCTTAACTTAACTCTTGATATCTTCCGAATGAAGGGCTCTATATGTGTTGAATGAAATGTCGTAGCCGTAGAATAATTAGTATCTTAACACTTGTCTAAAGATAAAAAACCCTGTTTGTTTTATAAGACGGCGCTGATGGTGATGTTCATGGTATTTCGTTTGTTATCTATATGTTGGAAATTGTTATCAAACGCAAATTCCAAGAATTCGGCCGTATCTTGCCAATCCATGGTCTGATTGTCCATTGATAGTGCGAGTCTATTGCGAGTTCTGAAAATTGTTTATTTTTTATTTGTTTATATTTAATTTTGATTATATTTTATTTAATTGTTTAGTTTTTCGGTGTGTTAATCAATGGAACACAAATAATTTGAAGTAATGGCTGCTGCTTGTCTGGGCTTGCACGTTTCAGCACTAAAAAAGAAGATACGAACTCTTTTAAATCTATGAATATCTGCTGTTTATAAATTGTACAAAATAGTTGACAGATATTATGCGGCTGTTTCTGATCTCGAAGGCTCTGTTTTTAGAGGAATAATCCAATGATTCGGATAAGTGAACTTGGTTAGAGGCATGGAACATGTTGTTTTTTTTTTATTCTTGAGTCCTGCTTTAATATGCTGAACTTCTCGAGCTAGCTAGAGGTCTGTGGAATGTTCTTGTTCGAAATCAAATTGAAAGGAGGATTCACCAATAATTTTTTATTAGGCTAGAAGGAAAAGAATAGAAAAGAAAATAACAGGTCACCAATTTCGAAGGAAGATTAAATCTTAACCGGGCTTAGGAATGACCATGAATTTAGATAGTTTCATGCAATCAGGATACTTTGTGAAGCGAAAACTGACATAATATCTGACCTAGTCTAAAGAAGATGTGTAGGAGATGCTGCACGTCCTGCTCGGTGCGTTTTTCTTCTACTTCTTTAAGATGGTCTTTCGAAGAGATTTTTCTCAGGAAGCAAGCATCATACAGGGTTTGTATAAAAAGTTTGGGATAATTTTTATGGAAGTTGAAAAATCAACTATGGAAACTAATTTGGCAAGTATTTGAAGATGAAAACCTGTCATAAACTGCGGTTGTGAAGTGGCATAAGAACTTCAAGGAGAATTGGAAAAACCCAGTAGTGAAAATCGGGCCCACGCCCATACAAGAGAAGAAATTAACGAAATGTGAAACAGGTGCATGATATTTAGAACTCCGACCAGCGGTCAATCAAGCGATTGCAGACGAGATAGGAATCGACGAAAGAGTACAGCAAAGGGTCAATCGAATTAACCTTACATCATGATAATGTACCGAGTCACACCTGAACAATTAACTGACCCTTCCCTCGCAGCCCCCCTCTACAGTCCGGACTTGGTTTCGACAGACTCCTTCCTGTGCCCTAAGTTGAAGACAACCCTCACAGAATGCCGCCAAGAGTCAAGCTCTTGAAGGACATTCCGGCGATCACCTGCAAAAACGCCTTCTAAACATGGAAAACTGCTGGACAAATTGTATCCCCATTCGAGGGTCCATCTGTAATTGATTTTATTAACTTTCAACGATTAATTAAAAAAAATGTTTGCCCGAACTAAGATTCATTTCTTTTCATACAAATCCTGTAAGTTTAAATGATTTTTTAAAACAATTAGGGAATCGAAGATAAAATGGCGATGCCCCTTTAGTTTTTATTTGAAATTTTTTCGCACACATTTGTAAACTGGCGTGATGTAAAAATATTTCCAATAAGATGTAAATATCCCAGAAGAGAATTATTGGGGAAGCTAGAAAGCTCATAGGGATCTTTTCCAATCAGATGTAAATATCCCAAAAGAGAATTATTGGGGAAGCTAGAAAGCTCATAGGGATCTTGGTTTTTCTTTACCGTAGTTTTAGTCGTGGAGCTTTGTTTGGTCTGAAGAATTTTTCTGTTGGGAAATCTAAACATTCCTCTAAATCACTTGCTGTTTCTGGCTCTAAAATGAAATCGTTGGATAAAGTAGCCCGGGAAACTTGTCTGCCGGTTGCTTTTCTTAGGGTGTCAATGGAGACATTCACTATTTGAAAAATGCACTGACTAGCAACTTACCTAACTCTAAGTACAAGTTCTTATCTGTATTCAGAGACATGCCTATACCTAAGACATGGTTGTTAATGAGGCCGCACTGCATAGGCTCCTCATTGGTGATTTTTAAATAAAATGAAGTATTTGCTGTATAACTGTAAAGGTCTCTTCCGGTTTGGTTATTTTTTACTGATCTCCATAGGCGATTGTGTGCAATAAGGTGTAATGGTCTTCAATGAGATTGGCTTTAAACGATAATAACTGTGAATTTAAGAAAAATCATTTATATTTGAGTGACCGTTGATTCATTTCTTATGAGGTTGAAGATCAGTGTATTATGCTAGATGATCTGTTTCCTCACGAGAATTATTGCGCCTCCTCCCCTGCCTGTTGATCGATGGTTTACGTAAATATGATAGTTGCGGATTGGAAGCATAATATCAGTTTTGCAGTTCACCTTATTTTGGCGGCATAGAACTGGCATTCTACATAAGGATAAATATACGATTGGCTCGATTCATTTTATTTGAAGAAAAAGAGCGCGTACAGATGGAGATTGAGCAAGGAATATACCTTGGGCCATTTTCGCCATCATGTCCTGCATGGTTAAATGAAACTGCTGTTGCGTTCTGGCGAGGAACTGCCCAATTCGGTTTGAACAGTTGGAGAAAGTTGGAGAAATTAAAGTTATCGGGTGTTTTGGAGGAAGATTGGAAACGGGGGCAATCCTGTTTACTTTGCCAAATGATCTTTTGTAGGGTTTTTTTTTTGGGTTGCAATCTCTATAGCTTATCGAATGCTCTCCGCCACAATTGACACATTTTAGTACCTAAACAGACTGGAACATGTAAAATTTGGGGTAGGGGAGCCCATCATATTTGATATATCAATGCTGTGCGTAGCGGTTGTTTGATGAATGACTATAATAATAACAGTTATGATATTAACTTTCAATAACTTGATATATTTGTAGTTCGGTTTGGAACAGTAAATGACAAATAGCCTGGATATTGTAAGTTTTTTTCTCTTTTCTTGAAATGAGTGTTTTTATTAGTTTGGAAGGATTCTTTTGATTTTTTAAATATTAATCCCAAATATGACGAAAGTCCTTTCCTTTTAGATCTAGTTTAACGTCATCAAGGAATAATAAGGAATAAGCTTGTACAGAACCCTTATGCCAACATAAAAGCGTTTCTCCTCAGGAGAATTGTATGTACTGAACTTATGCCTCGGCGTAGATTTGGATGACATTTCTTCGATCATCATTGGGCTGGAAATAAGTTTACATAAACTTTCCTGGCAGATGCAAACTCGATGTTTCTTTGTTTGAAAACACTAGCTAGCTCTGCCCATTGTTCAGGTTTGTGAAGGATAAGAGGCACTACTTTTGGGCTCACATTCGGTTCCTTGTCAGAGCAGTTTTAAACTGTAGCTTTTTTGCTGGGTTGGTTACGAGCAAGCACTAGCATAATTTTTGAAATCTCCGAGTAGTTTGGCTGTGGTCATAGGGAAGATAATCTGCATTTCCCGCATTTTCAGCTTTATGAACAGAAGAAAGAGCTTCATTCACGATGCACTTCTTAACTATATGGGTTCTTTCAGTTACTGGATTTTTGTTACCAGGTTCCACCGACATATTCCGAGATTCGTCTTCTAAACTGGACAAATCCTTTCAGAACGATTAGCTTGATTCTTCGGTGTGTGAAGAGGATGCAGTTTCTGAAGAAGACGTCAGCTGCCTTCCTTCCAGCTGGACTCAGAAATCGGTTTTTATTGAAAAAGACTTTTTACACTCACCGTCTAACTAGGTAACAGAGGTTAACATCTCAGACCTTCAAAATTTTGCGGCGTGTAATAATGATTCTCCATTTCGAGCTATCTTGTGCTGGTCTAATAATAGCCGTCGCCACCATAGGCTCGGTTATTAATGCCGATGATCCACTTCACCTCTCGTTCTGGATAATTAGCTGTTGATTTTTTGAACTTCCCGACAATAAGGTCTTCAGACATCGAATGTAGCAATTGAGCTGTCTTCAAACAGAATGGAAAAAATGCTCTTCGTGAAATAAACAATTTTTTTCGGATTGTGGGCTTCGATACTCTTTTCATGTGTATGAGGAACTACCATCATAAATCACACACGCATATCCTGCATTCTTTATGTTTGGCTAATTTGATATTTTTCGAAAAGTAGTATTTCTGGCTTTTGCTACCGTACTCTCACACGTTATTGATGCCTAAAAATTACTGGTATTAATTTTGTTTTTGTAAAAATAGACGATTCAACCTGTTCCAAGTGTTCCTTACGTCTTTTTTTTAAAACTGATCAAAAACGTTGTTTCAAATCGGATGCTGACTTAAGTCAAAACTTTAATTTCAGAAAGAAATCGGCTTCTCATGTGGTAGACTTTTTAATTTTTCGTTCCTTTTTTAAGAACATTGAACAATTATAAGGGTGAATCACAAATCAAATAAAATAATTGGCAACGCTTTCGTGTGAAAGCAGTGATTTTCCTTTCCTCTTCAGGTTTTTGGTTAGCAGTAACTGGTTCAAATCCGAGTATGGACAATAAATTATGCCTGCAAATTAAGCTAAGAAATTTTTTGCTGTAAATTGTCTTATTCATTTTGAAAATATTTCCTATTTGTTTCGAACTTGTTCGAATTGAGTTGGAAACAAAAATGGCAATACTGGTTGGCTGTAGGTTTTACTGGAAAAATGTTGCTTTCTATTTCTAGTGCTAGCTGTAATTTTACTAAGCAGTCGTCAATTTTTGTACTTAAAGTCTATGAAATTATTTTTTGAAATAACGAGTAGAAGTTCTCACTAGAATCTTGATGATTTTGAACGATCTATTCAATTACAAACGATCGATAATTTAAAATTTCCTTCCATAATTGAGTTGTTTTTTATTCCCCATCTGGGCCCCTGAGGTGTTTGCTGTGGAGTTTTTTGGCGCAAAAAATATGAACGATTGCAAAATAACTTGATACAGGTAAGCTTTTCCTAGTTTAGCTCAACTGCTAACCTCCAAGAACTCAGAGCTCATGCTGTGCAGTCACAATTCTTCGTTCATACCTAGATTCAAACCAGCGACGGTATAAACAACTGCATTACTAAGCGACATTCTATATTTACAAATAACGATTTTCAAATCCATGTAACGACTGAGGCCATTTGGAATTTTTAATTTAATTGAATTGAATTTGCTGCCTAACTTTTTAGCCGCACCTAAAATAAACCGAAATTTTTTAGTACGTGAACCTAACTTTTTCGTAAAATCTTTGAATAGAAATGATAGTTTGCTGGAATACTTTCATAATCCTTTGAAAATTTATTTGACAAAAAGTGAGTTTGACTGCTGTTTGATTTCTTCGTATTTCAAGCTGATTCTGTAAAATCACTTGGTTGAATTTTGTTGAGCTATGCATTACTCTCCCTGAGACTGATACATAACCAACAAAAAACTTACAACTTACCTGTCTTCAAATTGAATCATAAACTGATGAAATAATCAAATCATGCATCAATAAACTCCACACAACTCAATCTTTGCAAAAAACACCTTGCCTACACTCTGTCGAAGGGATGAAACCATCAAAAACTCGATATAAATTACATTAAACTCTACAAGATATGAAAAGATACATTCTTCCGAAAATGTATATACTTCCATTATTTCAAACTGTATCATATTGCCAGTCTCTGCTTCCTCCCTGAAAAAAATCCAAGACAAGTTGAATGTACTACACGTACCTTGGAAATTTTACATAATGTGTTTCAAGCCAGTAACAAAAGAGGCTCGATAAAGTCACACGCAAAAAAGGAGCACGCAACAGTAGCAGCAGCTCACTCAACAGTTCAGTTCAGGTGCGATGTATACATTGCGTGTGCTTAAATTATATTATCAAGGAATATTGAAGTTGATTTGTATCAACAGCATGTCGCATCTTGTGGGAATTTACCATTCAATAATGTTCGATACCATCCAGCCAGACCTTCTTAGCAATGCTCCCTCCTATCTTCTGCTGGTTTCTTAAGGTTTTCGATAAAGTCCTGTTCGCTTTACTTTTTGTTACCCATTACAATCAAAAATACCTGCGAAAAGCAGATCGATTGGAAAAAAAACTCAGACATTTTCAAATTCAAACATGTATGCATGCACGTGCAGGAAACCAGCTTATCAATTTATCCTTGTCAGGAAAAAAGGCAATGCGTCGTGATGGAAGTGAAAAGAGATGTGATGAATGACGAAATGAAAGACAGGTGGATGTATTATCGTAAGTGAAGTGATGGCGGTTAGATAAAGCAATTGCGCTTTTTAAGCTCAAGCAAGATATGACGTACTATGAGCTGCTTCCGATAGGTGTTCAGATGCAGATATGTAGATATTTCCATGGACCAAAAATCGTGTGGCAGGAAATGAATTATCGGAGAATTATTGACGAGCTATTGAATGAATTTTGTGTATTGTATAAGTTGGAAGCATTGTATGCTACCGCTCTCAATTTATGTTTTGATTTCAAACCGTAAAATTCCTTTTGAAACAGGAAAATAGTCCTGTCATATGCGATCATCACATCATTATTATTTCAATTTAAATGATTTGTTTAATATTTTTTACTATTTGAACATTTTCATTATTATTACGTTTGAAATATATAAAATCAATTACAAACGACAATAAGACCGTTAAAGTCTTATTGCGAAATTTTCAATTGATTCGGAACAAGCTTTTATCGAATAATATTTAAAATAAATGAAATTCACAAGTTGTGACTATATAAAAGTGAATAAGCAAAATTTAAAAAAAATTATGCTGAAATGGCATTGTGTTCTAAATGTGTTTGTGTCTACGTTGCAGATGGAAATATAAGTGATCCTAATTTATATGTTCAATACATGACACGTAAGTTTTGAGGGGGGAAAATATGTAGAATTAAGTATTCCGTTTCAGGTTGTTGAAAATTGACTTTTGGTTGCTGCAGAGTTTTTGATGATTCTTAGATCGAATTATTTAAGTGTAATATCCCAATTTGAATACGAAAAAATTAAGCTTGGGCGTCTGTTTATTAGATTATGCCGATTCTAGAAGCATTATTGAAATTCCTTTCAAAATTCATCGACCCTACAATACACGAGCTTTATTCGATCCCTTCATATGCAAAAAAAAATGTACCTACCATCATTCAATTTTCAGACAAATCTCTCTCATTCTTCTGCATATGGCTGCGTCGCCTTCCTCTTGATCCTATCAAAAGCACAGATATCAATCAATTTTTTCCGGTTTTTTTTTTGTTTTGTTCTATTTCAATTCTGTCTCCACGCCATTCGACATGTCTCCTGAGTTCAGAACATCAGCAATAAATCAAGTTATACCGGAAACAAAAAAAAACAATTCTCGACCATTTCCAATTACAGCGGGACGAATCCGATTGCTTACAGCTGAACGATTACATCCAGTATGGATTCTTTCATTTTGTTTCACCTTGCTATTCGTGTGTTTTTTTTATGTTTTATTTTTCTCTTCATTTACTGGGATTTAATCTCTGTTTCGTGTTTTTTATTAACGGTAATATTCCAATAAAATCATCTTTGGCGATTATGTGGTGAGATGATTACGCCAGTGGCGATAATTGTGACATGATGTTTGGCTTTTCCTCGGACGAAGGTTTCAAATGAAAGCGAGAGTAAGTATGTGCTGGGCATGATTTAAGCATATATGTATGTCTATTTTATTCAGCTTGAAATAAAATCCCTTTTTTCTACGTTACAAGCTAGCAGCCAAAGCTGTAAAAATTGTCTTGTACTGATTCTTAGAATTCTTAAAGTTATTAGTCTAGCGATTCATCACAACGGGCCTCACTTGTGCATATGTGTGTCTGTCGATAGGTCTCTGTCGATCAGCAGCCATTTCAACCCAGTTTCGCGATTGGATCTTTCATGCTCAGGCATCCACAAAAAAACTATCCAAGTATCAACTTTATCTATGGAACTTTCCTTTGCCTATATCCTGACTGGTATTAAAATTTTTGATCCAAGAGGGATCCAAAAAAAAATTCAACAAAGTATGTCCTTGTGATTTCCTTATCAAACAACCAAAGAAAGAAATTGAAAAAAAAATATTTTAATGGAAAAAATATTCTGCAGGATCAAATCAAAAAACAAATCCTCTTTTCGTTTATTAAACAAACATTTTTTTCTTATATCTTTCAGATCCACCGCAGATCATCAAGAAGCCACAAAATCAGGCTGTACGAGTTGGGGGTGTTGCTGTTTTCTATTGTAAATCAAACGGAAATCCACCACCGAGTATTGTATGGCGAAAAAATACCAAGAAAATTTCATGTGAGTATAAGATATCGCCAATTATTGTAATGACTATAACTGTCTGCATGGCATAGTTTTAATGTCTCATGTAAACATTTAACACATTTTAACACTAAATTATCCAAGCTATGAATGCTGCAAATGGAAAACCACTAACAACAAAATAAGCTTAATCTGGAGCTACAGATCCAGGGTTTAGTAAGACAATTTTGCATATTTTTTTCTCTCTAAGGCTCGTAGTTTTTCAGAGAGGAAAATGGTTGAACCTAACGAAAGATAATCTACAGAAAATTCCGTTTTAATTGCAATGAATTAGGGTTGCTTTCTTTTACTTAAGTTCCGCTCCAAAATTATAAGCCACCTCTGAATTTGTGAAAATCTGAATGGGCGTTTCTGTTGTTCTCAAAAAACGAAAACAAACTGTTTTTTTTTTCAAAAACAACTGTTTTTTAAATCTGATTGAAAAAAACAGTTTGAATTCACGAAAAAAAACAAATTTTATGCGGCTCGACAATTAGAGTTGGGTCGTACTAAGATTTTCACATACAAGGTATAACTAGTAGGAGTACGAAAAAATACCTGTTCTAAATACCTGTTTGAAGTATGTACATGTATACATACAATGCATACGATTTGCAGTAATGTAATGAAACGGACTAATATGCCCTCTTCCACCCTCCAGACACAACGTTCCCAAGCTAAAATGGTGATGGTGCAATACCTTCAAAGAATACCGAGTCATTAGTCTGCGCAGCTTGTCCGTAACTTTCCAATGGTCGGTCATTTATTTGGCAAGTCTTTCTCCAATCTAGGGGCCATCTAAAGGAAAACGATCAAATTCAATCAATATAATTTGTTTTTCATTTTATTATATGCAAAAAACACATCCCGTATTCGTTCAAATGACAAAAGTAAAAAAAAATACTAAGATAGGACCAACTAATCCTGTTGTCATCTATATGACTTTTCATCGAGCGATCTCTGATACCAAACTTTTCCTGGCTAATCTAAAACAGTCGGATTTTCACTTCGTTTCATTAAAGCATGAAGTTTTTATTAAGAAATAAAAAAAAATGTTTCGTTTATTAAACATGCACCCGCTAGAGGGCCAACCTCTTCCGTAAGGCTGGGCATGAGTCCAGGGGCACCTTACCTCCCGTGGTCTCGTAAATTTTACAACCCCGGCAGATATGGAGACACCCTCGTGGCAACCTGCCGTCACGAGGAGGGCCTCAGCACATCCGGAGACGCCAACTGATGAACCAAAAAGAATCACTTTTAGTTTTTCCGGCGGATTTCATTTTGCCGTATCTTCGAAACGAGGCCACTTTTTCCCAGATTTGTATGGAAATTTCGCCCAAAACAACTCAGAAATGTCCCCAAATTCATGTTAGATAAAAAAAATATTTGGAAAATAGGGACGTTTTTGCCTAATCAAAAATTTGTTTGCCCTTAAAATATCACTAATATACTCCCCGACCACTTCCAATTATCGAAAGCGCGGTAATGGCAGTTTTTGCCAAACTATAGCCAAAAAACCCCTTACTCCCCTACAAAACCGAAATGTTTATACCACAGCAATAGGTCTTGGCCCGTTATGTCCCAAACCACTCTAATCCAAAATTGGCCGATTTTGTCCGATTTCAGCTCCGTTTGCCCTAAAAACTTTTTGAATATTTGAATAAAATATTTGCAAGTACGAAAATACTCGCAAGTACGAAAATACTGTTTTCCGTAGCTAAACAGTTTTCCACTGCCAAACAGTTCGTTTTTACAAACGAAAAACGGTTCGTTTAAAAAAAAAAACGAAAAACCATTCGTTGTTAAAAAACAGTTCGTTTTTAAAAAAACGGCTCGCTGGAAAAAAACGAACAACGATGAAAATCGTATCGTTTAAAAAAAACGAAAAACGATTCGTTTTTAAAAAACAGTTCGTTTTTAAAAAACGGTTCGTTGAAATAAAAACGAAAAACGATGAAAAACGATTCGTTTTAAAAAAAATTAAAAACGATTCGTTTGAGAAAAACGAAAAACGATTCGTTTTATTAAAACGATTCGTTTTAGAAAAACGCTTAGTTATAGAAAAACTATTTGTTGTAGAAAAACTGTTTATTTTAGAAATGCTGTTTGTTTTAGAAAAAAAATCGTTTTAGAAAAACTGTTTGTCGCTGTTTGGAAAAACTTCGTTCGTTTTTTGCAGCCAAACGTTTTTTTCAAACTGTTTGGCGTTTTTGAGCCCATCACTAAGTTTCAGAAACTGTAAAGAACGGAAAAATCCAACTTCCAACATTATTCAACCAATAAAATATGAATGAAATTCCAATGGAAAAAGGGATTTTTCAATTAATCCTTAGTGAATTTTTTAAAGGTCCTCAATAATTGGCTGCTACCAAAAAAAAATAAGGCAGATTTTGAAATATCGGAGTTTTAACATATCCTGGTAAGTTCGTGAAATACAGCAAATAGCGTTGATTCATGAAAAAGAGCGTTTTAATAAGTTTTGGGAAAAATGGTTGGAAAAAATAGAACATTTGCTACAATTATTAAAAAAAGTCGGTGATGATTTGCCCAACGGTCCCGAAAATTTTGGGAGGAGGAATATCCCAGGCCAACAATGTATTCTAAGTCAATGAGAAGAATGCGCAATTGCAGTTCAACGAATTCTGCGGAAGCTAAAGTTATAGCGATAATTTGGCACGCACAAAGAATTATAAAACACCTCCACTATCTGCAAGACACAAAAAAGGAAAGAATCCTATATACCCGTGAACACATTAGACCGCAATGTCGAAAAGTAATTTATATCGATGAAAAACGTTTCTACCTGGGTGGACGTGATGGCTGTTAATATTATTTCCACGATTTGAGAAAAGAATCTTTGATAAACATTAGGCGTTTAATTGGTGAAGGTGGGCTAGAATTGCGTATAAAGAGAAAACAAAAATCAGATTTATTTCGTGTCAAATCAATAAAAGGGGTTATATTAAAATTTAAGATAAAGAGATCCAGCAAAATGGATCCAAAACTGTGTGTGATGAATTTATCTTTGAGTATAATAATACATACCGCAAGCATCGTAAGGAAATATTTCGCTGAGCATAACATAAATGTGTTACAATGGACGTCGATATATTTGGAGACAACTATCACGACCTATTTACCGTGGCGGAAAAACATACCAGACGCTGAACAAATTAAAGGATGCATTTCAAGTGGTATGGAACTTTTTTTCCGCGAAAATATAATGCAAATCTTTATAAAACTCGACCGAATAGAATGCCAAAAGTTGCAGAAAAGAAGCGAAAATCATTCCATTATTAATTGTTAAAATAAAAAATAGCTACGATCTGAATGTAGGTAGATAGGTACGATGAAGTGGCTGCCGATTGACAGAGGCCTGCCGACAGACACATCTAGGCACAAAAGAGGCGCGCTGTGATGACCATCTGCTTCCTTTGACAAACTGCACTATCCGCTTTAAATTGACCAGGGACAGTTCGGTCAGATTTAAGAAAATCGGTGCGCCGAGTGCCGCCACAATCTTCCTTGCCATTGCCGGGTACTGGCACATGATATGGAGGACGAATTCTTCCTTGTCCCCAGAGCCATAATTCCGACAGAAGTCGTTGTAACCTGGACCCTATCGTTGCGCATGCCGTCCTATGAAACAGTGGCCTGTAAGAACACCTACAGTGCAACGTAGAGCGCTTCGAGTTAAACCTAATAGCTGCCTGGTGCAATACGCATCCATGGACACCCAGGACTGCCTTGTTATCGTACAGGCTGATTCATCTGACCAGCACTTCCTAGCGTCCTCAAGATATTTTTGCCTGATTTCTAATTTCTAATTTCACCGATACCATCAGTATAACTATTGAGAAGAAGCTACCTCCGGTAGCAAAATACCAAGCCTAGCTAGCTCATCGGCCTCACAGTTGTCCTGAAAACACTTATGTCCAGGTACCCAAATTAATTGAACTGCCGAATGTCTCCATCTCCTTAAGCGATGCACGTTTTTCAGCAACACTCATGAACACTGTACACAGACCAGCAAGGGACTTAATAGCCACTTGGCTATCTCTGAAAATCCATGAACCGAAATATCCATTCTTTTTATTTCTAACAGCCCAATGTCTCTTCTTATTTTAGCAGCCAATCATCAAGCATCTGAAAAAAACTAATCAAAGAGTAATTAAAAAATGTTAGTTAGTTTCCGTTCTTGACAGATCCTGAAAACTTAGCAAAATTGAATAGGGTCTTATAATGTAGATGCCAGCCACGTTTTGAAATTAATTCATGATCCTTAATTTGAAGTCACAAGCAGTATTTCTGAGTTAATTTTTGTGCGCACATTTTATCTGCTTTCTCTGACGTTCTATATAACTCGAAGATTCTCCGAAAAACAGCCACGACCAAAAGAAATTTTTCGCAACTTTAGAGAAATTCATCTACCTCCTAAACTACTGGTCATCCTATTCTAAAACTTTTATCATAAAATAAGTATACTTTAAGTTGGAATTGTTTCTGCGGGATGATTCAAATTGAAAAAAAAAATTATTTACATTGAAATTTTTATTTGACAAAGTGGTTTCGAAAATATGCACTGATTCTCATCATACACCAGCTCACAGTGCATACTTGACTCATGTGACCATTTGCAGTTAGAAATCATTAATTTTTATTTACGCTAGTTGTGACAAATTTTAACAAATTTTAACAAGGTTCGTAGGTGGCTGGGTCCTCATGTACCATCACCGGATAGTGGTGTGAATTTCTACTACGCTGGTCACGCTAGACAACATGTATTTCTGGTTGGATGTCTCTTTTTTTGAATTAAGCAATGAATTAAGATGATGAATTAAGCAATCACCCCCACAGTCGATGTCGTTAATCTATTGTTCAAAGTTTAATGGCGATACGAATTCAAAATTCCTAATATTTCCAAGAAAATATGATAATTGGTCGTCCCAGTAGAAAAAGATTTAGTCAAAACACATACAGAACAAACAAACATTCCCTCAATTAAAATTCAATAGTGTACCAGTACGCCAAATCAATAACTTGGAATGTAGAAACAACCTGGACATAAATTTGGTGTAGAAACATCATAATGATAATAAATAACAAATAACAAAAAAAATCAAGTAAATACTTTCCATCAAATTTTCTCTCATGTGCTGAAAGTCCCGACTTATAAGTTTCTGTCGAAATGACTCTTTACGTAGATCCATTGTAATATAAGCCTAGGAATGCAGATCAAATCTAGATAAAGATCTACCAGCTCCAATTTTTTGCTGTTACTCAGTCCTGCAAAAGTATAATTCAGACGACGCAGTCAAATATCCCTGGAAATCATACCTTACTGGGCATCGTCGATCCTGAAAATTCTTTGGTACTTTTGCTACCTAAGCCACTAAGGAATCAAAATGATTGTAGAAGTAATACGATAGTGTAATTTCGCAAAAATTTGACCGTCTGCCAAATTTACAGCGCTAAGGTGTAGTCAATGCCACTTCGACCGAAAAATGTACCGTTAAAAAGGACAGGAGGACAAACTGATTGGAAATTTTCGATATATCTTCTAGCTGGATGTACAAAACGTTTACTGTTTTATTTGACAGACGATGATTGTTCCGACTTAGACTTTTATATGTTTCTCTTTCTTCCAACACTTACTTCTTCGAGCAAGTTCTATCTTAGAATTCAGTGTTTTGATGCCGGTATATGTAAAAGGCATATATGATAACTAAAACCAAACGTATTCAGGCGAATTCTTCTCATCCAGAGTGTGTAGAAATTTTTTGTAGGGCTATGTCCTCAGTACTTTCGCTAACCATTGTGCTAATATATGCTCGTGACTCCTCACAGTTGCAGCAAATCAACTTGATATCTCTTTTTCATAATTGATTTGTTAACTTTTAGAGGTGCACTTCTGATACCAAAAATACGTACCTGAAAAACAGTTCGTTAAGTTCGATACCACTTGTGTATCATAAATGCTCACGTTTTATAAGGAGATCAAAAGAGACTAAACCGTCAGATTGATAGACAAATTGAGTGACTTCTATAATATTTAGAGAAAAGTTTCATGTTTCCTTAACAAGAAGGACAATGTGTGCATTTTTCTCTTTTTGTCTAAATTCAAACTGACTGTCAAGGCTGCGCAACGTTTGCCGCTGGTAAAGTGCATGCGAGCACGTCTACGGTGTTCAAGATTTATTATCAGTTTAGGCCTGAAAGAAACTTTGAGGCAGATTCCGTTGGACGTGAAACTTCGGCAGAACACAGATTTTACAGTGCCCGGACGTTATCTGCATCATTTTATTGTTATGCCGATTGGGTTGAGCAATTGCCCACATTGGGCGCCATTTATTAGCGATCGACTTAGCTCAGTGCACAATGCAACATTCGAACCCTTTTCACAGCTGAATAGTTGAATCAAAGTTCACACAATCAAAAATACAGCCACAAAAGGAAACGGATGGCACATTCCACATACGAACTGTTGTTACAAAAAAAAAAACAGGGTTTATTTGAAATTTATTATTAACTGTTTGCTAAACAAATATAAACTAATTTAGTTATTTGCAGACAAAATTTAATTGAAAGTTGGATATCTTTATTTTATCCAATTTTAATATTTTATATTTTTCCCGCAATTATGCAGGTCTTTAAAAAAACAATGTATTGCATGCATACATAATTTCGTGAAATCTCATACCTCATAAACAATAAAAAATTAAATTTCCTTTTAAATTTTCCTTGTCCTTGCAGCCACTCAAAGCCGATACACAATCATCGACACCGGTGGCGAATCGATACTACGAATCGAACCTGTTCGAGCTGGTCGTGATGATGCACCGTATGAATGTGTTGCTGAAAATGGTGTAGGCGATGCAGTTTCTTCAGAAGCTACTTTAACCGTGTACGAAGGTAAGTGCCGCACAGAAAATTTAAATTTAAAATTTAAACTTTTTTTTGTGGAAGAAAATCAAAAACAATTACTCCTTCCTTGAAAACTTTCATAAGTTAAACATCGAAATATATGTACATATACAGTGCCGAACAAACCGTACACCATATAAAATAGCGAAAAATTGTTAAGTATAGCATAACTAAAAAATTGTGGTATTGCAAAATAAACATAACCCTTTGTGCAAAAATATTTTATTAAAAGTGCATGAAATTTCAGTTTCTACGAAAAACTTTCAATAAAAAACTAAAATATCCACAGATAACAAAGAACAAAAGTCTACGTACACTTCTAAGAAAATAGTAAATAAATAGCATTATTTCTAAGAAATAGCGGTAAATTTGTTTTGTGCTGCATGCTGTAATGAAATAATGCAAGCAGTTGGTGTTTCACTATCGGTTAATACAGATTGTAGCTTAAATTCTTTTTTTAAAATAACGGAATCGAAACTAAAAGAAATATCACGTGACATGCAGGAACTTATTGACAAATTGAAAAACAAAGGACATTCTTATCGCGAAATCGGGAAGACTATAAAAAGACAGACCGTCATAAAAAACTACCGGGTGAGAAATTCTGTTGAAAGCAAGTCGAGATGCGTCAGATCTCGTAAACTAATGGGACGTGAAGAAAGGAGCATATTAGCCGAAATTAGAAATAAGCCGGGAACAGCTTCAACAATCCTAGAGGAAGACATTCAGCATACTACTGGGAAGATTGTTCATCCAATAACGGTACGTAGATTTCTCCACAGCTCTGAATACTTCAGTAGATTAGCACGAAAAAAGCCATACATCAGCGAAGTAAATGAGAAGAAAGGTTTGGAATTTGCCAAACTCCATCAAAATGATGATTCGACTTTCTGGGACACTGTTCGCTATAGTGACGAGAGCAAGTTTAACTTGTTTGGACATGATGGAAGACACAGAATTTGGAGAAAAAATAATGAAAGTCTTAAAAAGAAGAACTTAATTCCAACCGTTAAACGTGGAGATGGTAGTGTTTTAGTTTGGGGCTGCATGTCAGCGACTAGAGTGGGGAATTCGCTCATAATTTAAGAAATTATGAATAGCATAGTATATCTAAATATATTAAAAAATAATTTAAAACAATCCGCGCAAAAATTGGACCTACGCAGCAGCTGTACATTCCAGCAAGATAATGATCCGAAGCATATGGCTGGTATTGTGAAGAAGCGGTTAATTCTCAATATCCCAAAACAGCTACATTCTTCACCTCAGTCGCCCGACCTCAACCTCATAGAACATTTATGGGATCATCTTGAACGTAGAGTCCGAAAATACCACATTAGAAATAAAGAAGACCTCAAAACCGCCTTGCCAGTACAAGTGAAGCGAAACCTTGTCAATTCCATGCCAAACAAGATGAAGGCCATAATTACAGCGAATGGCGGGCCAACAAAATATGAATATTAATAAAAATATATCATCTACTATAATGACTTGTACGTGTACTGTAGTGTATACTAAAACGTAAACACATAAAATGCCATAACATATTCAAAATATACACTTTGCGATTTTAGCGACATGCCAAGAAAGTGGTGAGCACTAAGATTAGCAGTAGATTTAATTTAGCGAAGACAAGAACAAATACACTTAATATTAAAAAAAAAACATTAAAAACCAAGTCCATACCTATATTTTTCATTTGCTAAAAATGTAACTATTTAAGAGCAAAACATGAGGCAGTAAATTTAGTCTGTTTCGGTAAGCCAAATTGGCCGGCGGCCAAGCAGACGTAAATTTAAGTAATCGTCTTTTTTTCTTCATTTAGCCACAAGTACATCGGAGCTGATGCTAATAGAGGCGGTTAAATTCGCCACGCAAAGGCAAAGATTACTTGTGCTCGCAAAGATAAAATGTTCTCTATAAAAATAAAATAGAAATAAAATTTAAAACGAACAGCCAATATAGCGTACCATTTCAGTACGTAGGCTTTTGTTCTTTGTTATCTGTGGATATACTAGTTTTTTACAAAAAATTTTTCGTAGAAACTGAAATTTTGTGCACTTTCAATAAAATATTTTTGTTCAAAGGGTTATGTTTATTTTGCAATACACAAAATTTTATTTATGCTACACTTAACAATTTTCCGCTATTTTACATGGTGTATGTAGACTTTTGTTCGGTACTGTATATAATTTCCCATTTGTGATAGTACAAAATAAAGTCAACTCATTTTCAGCATCAATATTGTGTGAATTTATAGAAATAAAGTTACGGGTTTTCTCTTTATATGTATATTCACAACCGAACATAAATAAGAATTTCAATGCATATAGTCATCGACGTACATATTTATGTGTCCGGTTATTTCAATGTTTGTTTGCAATTTCATCATTTTAAATGCAATATATTACCCTGGAGAATCTGAACGGAAAACGTTAAAAGCTTTAGTGTCTGGTGAATATACTAGAGTGGACTTATATTTTGCCTGCTCTCTCGGTGCTGTTAGACTTCTCTGCTCTGCGGTTTATTATTGTTGCTTCTCAGTCTCTGTTCTTTGCTCTCTCTCTGTTTTTATGGCAGGTGACTATAAATCAATTTTTCGACATCCCGTGCATAAAAGAATCTTTCCGCATCGTAAAACTCCATTTTTATATGTAGGTCGTTGTTTGTGTACTTCGATATGGCTGATGGTTATAGTACAAAAGTAGCTAGATACGTAGCGGAGAGTCACTGCCTGTATTCCCCAACTGAGACCTAGGTAAATCTGAATAAATTCAAGGATTTGAAGCGTAAATGTGTTTGTGTTTCACCAGGAAGTTTATGGGGGACAAGTTATGTTGGACTTGGTGAGTAAAGTATCTTTCAAAGTTCAAAACTTGCCGTTGGCTGCTTCTCATAAAGTAAATATATTTTGGGACGCAGCCTTCATCTTCAACATAGTTCACGCTATGAGATAGCTTCGAGTTTCTGATGTGTGGGATACTAGTTTACTTTAAGTCATACAAACATTTTCGTCTTGTAATCATTGATTTGTAGACTTTTCGTGCATATCAAAGCCCTATCTCCTCTACTTCTGATATTTAACAACCATCTGTAACCACTGATATCATTCACGAACATAACACTCATTCATTGTTGTTTCCTTTCATCACAGATTTCTTTCCATTCTCTTGAAATATCTGAGTGGCTGGTTTTTCGCTTCCTTATTTTATCTGTTCCCATGTATTAACGAAAATACACCTTGGTACATGCTCCGAATTTCAAGCAGTTTCATCCCAGCAATACGAGACGATAGCGAGCGAAGAAATGAATCGGTATGTTGTAGAATTTCGTTTTCTCTGCAGGAGTTCGTCACAATGTGTTGCAATATTTCGTTTTATTTACACTTTTCGCTATCATTCAAAAACACTGCTATAGCTGTTTGCAGATGGGCCTGCAGGTGAAAGAAAAGAAAATTTTATATGGAGAATGGTGTTTCGTAGGATTTTTCTTCGTGATATGATTTTATGGTTTCCATATGGCAAGAATGATATGTTACTTTAGCAAAAGAAAACGTTGTATGTGATCTTGCGGTTTATTTTGGGAAGTCATGAGCTTTAAGCTAGGGATTCTTTAAATATTTGATATAATTCCGAAACTCCAAATATTATTCATCTTTAGCTAAGGAAAGTTTGTCTTTCTAGTCAAGAGGTTTTTCTATTTTTTTCATGCATGGCTCCATAATCTTTCAACTGAATTTTGCTTAAGATGTCGCTATTTTGAAATTTGAAATAAACATTTCAGCTTAAAATATTCTTCATCAGTCCAAAAATAAACATAATAAAAATAGAATTAATTTTTTTAGATAATATACGAACGTTCTGAGAAAATTAAGCCAGGCAAGTAAGCAATTCAAGTGAATGTCAATCGCAGAGCCCTGAAAAAAGGCACACAAACGCACAATAGAGGCTCGTATTGGTTAATCTGGTTCCTTTAATCAGCTGCACAACCCCCTGAAATTCAATGAAAAGTAGATCAGCCAGACTCGAGAGGAAAGGTGCCCCAAGTGAGGCCACCCTTCTCCTCGTCAGAGCTGCACAAGGGCACATGAAATGAAGGACGGATTTATCTTCATCCTCTGAACCTAGCTCTGACAGAAATCGTTTAACCTGACGTCCAATCGTTTCCACTGTAGTCCTATGAGGGAATAGCCTGTGAGAATGGCCACAACATAGCGACGAGCATTGCGGATTAAGTTTACTAACTGCTTGAAGGCCCAAAACTGTCTGGTAAACACACAAATTGATTCTTCATTCCTGGACTTCTAAGCGTCTTCAAGATGTATGTTCCCAGTGGCAAGTTTAACAAATGAAATCGGTAAACCTATGTAGAAGAAAAGTTCCACGCCTAGCCAGATCGTCGGCTACACAATTATCTTTAATACCTCTATGTCCAGGTACCCAAATCAATTGCACTGACGAATGTTTTGACATTTCCTCACGAGCTGCACGATATTCAAAAATAGTCAAAGATATTGTACAAGGACTAGCGTTGGAATTTTCGTCCGCTTCACTATCTGTAAAAAACTAATATTAGTTCGGTTTCATTACACCAACTAGCCGAAAGAATGGAAAAGAAACACCGCCAGAAATACCCTACAATGGTCGGGGGGACGAAAAGATATCTGCAGGTTCAGCCCATATGAGTATATTCCGCCACCTAGCTCATTGTTCAGTTTTAAGCTATTGGTAAACACTAAAAAAGGTCGCAGCCGCTTAGAGCACATCGCATATTTTTCCTGTGTGGATCCGGAACTAGTACAGAACACACTGCGAACCAAAGCACACTATGCACTGAGTACTGTACCTGGATGATTTGTGCAGCACTCAGTGTACTGAGAGTACAGTACGGCACTGTAAAAGTGTGCAGTTTGTTCCGAGCGGTTTCACTTATTTCTAATATTTAAATGACTGAGCCTACACTGGAGAGTGACACCATCATTTCTTTGAACCCTATCACGAATGCGAGCTGTAAATTTCAAGCCCCATAGAGTGTCCCAAGCTATAAAGTTATGGTTTGAGATCTTATGTGGTTTAAATGTTTAGGGAATCACTCTTTTTGCATTAACGACCAGATCATAAAGTCAGATATTTGGCATATGAATATTTAATCTTTGCTTTTCTCAAAATCAAAGTAAGTAAGACGCTCA
Source organism: Nemotelus nigrinus (assembly GCA_947369275.1). NCBI lineage: Eukaryota > Metazoa > Arthropoda > Insecta > Diptera > Stratiomyidae > Nemotelus > Nemotelus nigrinus. The sequence continues at coordinate 55,187,620 of OX376375.1, forward strand.
GCCACCACCTACAAAAGTGTATAAGACTAGCTCTATTTCAAGACCAACCTGTCCCGTGAAATTCATTTTGGTTTGATGACTGTGTCGAAAGTTGTTGGGGCAAAACAATTTTAAGAACCACTATCTAAACACTTATCATAGAAGTGTTTAATAGAAGCACATCCACGAAAAAAAAGGACGAAAATGACCGGTGCTGACAGCCCTTCATAATTGCCGCACCAAAAAATCTCTGAAATATATCTCTTAGACTATTCCAATTCTAACTTCCCATTCCTACAACTAAGTCGGAATCTACAGGGGTGGAGAGATTCCAGGATTGATGCCCACACAAGTTGAAATAATTGGAAAATTGTTGTTTTTCCATTACAGGCTGTTTTCATAGGATTTTTTTTTTATTCTAGGAACAAAAATTACCGTCGTACCTCGCACTGCTAGCCCTTTGCAGGCACCGAGATAAAAACTCTAACCAAACTTGTTTCAGGTCAAGTCTAAACTAACTTATGAATTTCGTTTGAATCCGATGACTACTTGGGAAATTCTAGATGCAGAAATAGTTTACGCGTTACCGCTCGAAAAAGTTTCGAAATTTATGTTGAAATCTATTATAAAATTTAATTAATTTTTAAAATATATGTACTATTTATTTATTTATTTATTTATTATTTATCTTATTTTACCTTATTTACTTTTATTTTCCACTTACTCAAATATATTTGCAACCAAAAGTATACTACATTAGTTGGAGTCTGGGATTAACTTGCCGTGTGTATTTCATTGAGATTCAATATCTGTATCGGAAACTTTAGGACAGAATCTTTTATTTTCTTGAGAGTTACATTCAGATGGAACCACAGCCACAGTATTGCCAACATATTCATAAATATTCTGTCCATTAAATTAAACTGCATAGATATTTATTAGCAGAAAATTCGATAAGGCACTAATAGTAATGTATGGTCGCTGATGAAGGTTAAACTAAACGGAAAAAGAATATCCAGTACACGGCAACTTATACGCACCTTGAAACATATCTTAGTGTGGATTATGCTCAAAAATTCAGAAAAAGTTCCCGCAGAAGATACGAAGAATTTATAAATAATAACGGCGATTGGCCTTCGTATGTAGATCATTTGCGAAACTTGTAATAATGTATATTTTGCGAAACAAATTGCAAAAAAATTAATTATTGGGTTTTTAATACTTTTTGTTAAGATACGTTTTTGCGGAACATGCTGTATATGGAGGAAAACTTGCAACAAGCTAAGTCACGAGAGCGTGCAGGTCAGTTGAAACCTCCTTCTCAAAGACATGAGCCATGCGGCAAAAATTTGTGGCAGAAACTCCATGGAAACTCTCAATGTCTGCGTTTTGGCACCATTTTTTTGAAACCACTTGTCGTCTAATTGTATTGGCTCAAGAGCAGGCTGAAAAAATCTCCTATTTAGTCAGATAACGTTCTGAATTTACAGTTTGGACGCGACCGTTGTGTCGAAAAAAAAAATAAAGGTTGATGATGCCTTCTCTGGATATCGTGCAACAAAGAGTGACCCAATCCGAGTGCAGGGGTATCTCGTGCAGTTTCCTGGGTTTCTTTCTAGTTCCAGTATCGGATTTTTTGCGTGTTAATACACTCATCAATGTTGAAATGAACCTCATCTGAAAAGAACACAATTGCGTCATGGGCTATAAAGGCAAGCATGGTTTCACAAGATGCTCGGTGCTACATTTTATACCGTGCTGAAAATCTTTGCACCACCAACATTTTATAGGAATGCAAATGAAGGAAGTTTGGATGCAAATAGAGTGTTTCCACCATCCACTGCATTGTTGAAACTGAATTGGGCGGGAATACAAATCTCCCATCCATCTCCTCCAACAATCCCGTCCCGTACCCACTCTCTTTCACTACCTGGATCATCACAGCAGCCATTTCAAATTAAACAAGTGCCGCGCGCAAGCTTGTACAGTCACAAACTCTGCTTATCCAATACTGTTTGAAAGCTCAGAGGTCCGCGATGTACACCGGGCCGCTAACTTTTGATTTCACACCTCGTCAACTAAGACATCTAAGTTATATAAAAAGTACGTTTTTGGTATTGGACATGTTTCTGGTTGCTTAATTGTTGCCGCTTCTCTCTCTCTCGTTTAGCAAAAATCACTCTTCACAGTATTCACCCTGCGCCCCAAATCGGAAAAAAGTTTCAAATCCACAACAAACAATCTTTGGTACCAACGGCATCATTTTTTGTAAAGTGTCTGCCTCGACTATATGGCCTTAGAACCTTTCAACGATCATGAAACAGGTTCTCCATTTGAAATACAATGCCTTGGTGCTTCTCAGAAGCACAAATCAATCAATCGTTTTAAGGGCATTCACATAGAAATATTTGGTCCCGTGACAAAGCTCATCGGCCGGTACGTTCACTAGCCTGAAGCAAATCCTTTCCTGCCATTCTCCCGTTTTTACACAAAATGTGTAGAAAATGTGGAGAGTTTTTGTAATTCCTATAGATGCCGGAAATACTATGTCCGAATTTTAGGAAAAAAAATTATTATAACTCCTCATCAAATAATTAACTAGTTTCCGTCTGATTAAAATTCGTACTAAAATGGTCCACTGAAAGAAAATTGTTGTCCCCTCGAACTCGTAAAAATTGCTTCTTCAATATTTAAATGGGTCCCATACAATCTAGTTTAAAAACATGGTAGCATCTTGTCATTATTTTAATGAGTTCACCAAGCCCTGGTCTCTGATGTCTGGCCTAAGCCACAAACACGATTCATACTTTTTCTTTACTTTTCTGTCGATTAAAATAATTATACCAGCCAGACTCTTTGTGATGCTTTTGCAGACATTGCATAGGTATATTCACTGTTGAGCTTTTATTCTAAAATCAACCCACCAAACAACTCATTCTTCAGTAAAAGATTTCCCTCCGTGTTTATTTTGTCTCGTTTGAAAACCGGGAATGCATAAAGAATGGATATAATCCAAATATGCTGGTGTTGCTCGTTTTTTTTTTTATACAGAAGGGACGAATAAAAATGCAAAGAAAAATCACCATCTATTTTCCATACTGACGCGTCAACAACAAAACAGCAATTCGCCTGTACATGCTTGAGAGTGCAGAAGCATAAAGTTACTACATGTCCGTCTATCAAGGTATTACCACTCTGGCAGTATATTCACGACATAAGTCAGCGCAAGAGTGTATGAAAGTTGGCGAAGTGAGCACCGGAATGGGAATAGGTTGGCAACCATCATTGAGGGCGACTTGTTGTAAAATATTCCTCTTTTCCGCTATTTGCATATTTTGCCATTTTTTCGTCAACAGACATTTCCGACAACGCCGCGAACGTCGCTCCTACTACTACTAACACCAGAGGGTAGTGGATGGGAATAACGCTATTTATCCATTTCACCCCCGCAAATGCTTCTTTCGTTGGTTGTTCGTCGTACACTCGACATGTTGCAAAGTGACCCAGCTAGATTTTTAGATTTTCGTTTGGCACGTTAGTGATGGTTTCTTGTGATACCTATATGTGCATAGCATGTTTCAAGACAAGGTAGAAAAATCGTTGATACGGAAAATGGTTATGGTGGCATTTGAAAAAATCAACAAAATGTCGACTTACGGTACTCGATGGCATGATTTACGTTAAGGTTGATACCGGAGTAGGGTGGTCAGATTAATTGTGATAATCTTTGACACGATGATGAACGATTGATGAGGAAGGATTATATTTTTAAATTTTTGATCTGCTCTTTCATTTTTCAATCAATTTCTAAAATATCTATCGCTGATTTTCAAGTAAACATTATCTGGGAATCGAAAAGATAAAATGAAACGAAAAATCTAATTCCTCCGATTTCAGGAATTCAAAGTGCTAGAACACCTTTCAAAATCTACTTCTTCAAAGTATCTATACTTTTGCCGTCGCAATAATATTATGAGCTACAGTATGACCCATTTTCAACCCTTTAAGCTTGATTAAATATTCACGCGAACACGTTAGTCCTATATACGAGCGTGACTCGTGCTTGAATTGGAGCCAACCAAACGCTATAAGACGCAACATTCGATTCCTGCTTGACTAATTCACCTTCCATATCAAACTCCTTCAGATTCGATACCAAATCGACCCCGTTCCCCCGTGTGTACATACACGGTTCAGATGGATTGTGCCATCAATTTGATTAAACGTTCAATTCCGTGATTTATTGAAGATGGTGATCTTGTAAATTGATTTCGTGTAATGTCAACATATTAACTTCTCCATAATGGCATCAAGACGCAGAAACATCCTCCGACCAGGCTGTTCTCATTGGCAAACATTGTATGCGGCCGAAGTACCTAACGTGCAGGCAGCAGCAAATTGAAGGACGTTTCTAGTACTTTGAATGAAAAGAGGAAGAGTGTTGACAGGGACATCAAGTGGTATTTATTATATGCGCGCCCGACGATTCTTCTTGCTTTACCAACTGAACCAGCGACATTAAGCAGACAATGAGAGCGGTGATGGGAGGAAACGACCGAAAACACAAGCCATTGATAGCTTCCGGAGTGACATCTGAGCAGGCTGAAATGGCTTTTGGCAATTTCGCTGTTTGGTTTTTCAATATTGCCGCAAAGGATTTGTGCTTGAAAATCGCACAGACAAGCCGTGATAGACAAATGCTATATTTCATCGTCTGTCAGCTTGTTGTGTTATGTTCATCACATGTACTGAAGAGTCCTTAAATCGATAGCAATTATTACGCGTTGATTGTTTGTTCGTTTTCATCGACTGTGAAATGGTCTGTTGGAGCAAGAGGTTAGGTATAGTGCTAATGCGGTTGCGGGTGAGAACAAGCTGAGGGCATATCATGGTGACGGTAATCTATCAGAGGATCTAATAATGCTGAAACTCATTATTGTGGGTCGATGAAATATGTTGTTAATTATTGCATTGGATAATGTCGTTAGTGCAGAAACCATTGAACTGCTAAGATATGGCTGTGGTGATGCAGAGTGGTGTTGGAATAGAAGACTTGTGGTTATCATTCAATGGCATCGACTTAATTGTCATTTCATTTCCTGGTAAGCTATTGGTTTAAGATTCTTTTGTTATGTCAGTGTGATCCATCGTAATAGCCAAGATAGTCAACGTCTATCACGTTTGTCATCAATTTTATGGTGTTAAATTGTTTGAAGACTTGATGGTTCTTAAAGAACCTGCTGTATTTTTTAGATAATGAATGTTTTCGTCAATTCGGGGAGTTTATAGGCAAGTTTGTATGCTCTTTTTCAACTGGGGACAACAAAAAATCGGCTGTGCAGCTAACAATTAACAACAAGATACTAATATAAATTATTTTACATTTAGTTGTTGTTGTTGGCATTAATAAATTAGATGGTTTGGATGGTTCCATGTTTTTTCCGATATGAACCACAGAATTCACTTCTAACTCACGTTTAGCCCCTCATCTACCAATGAATTACTGAAGCTTCATGCTTCTAAAGGTAGTCTCTAACCTTTGTAGATGATTGTTGAGAATTTTAATTGATATATGCCGTAAGTGTTTTACTTGAATTTTATGTTAGAAGTAGGCGATGCAAATCAATGTCAAATATAAATAAAGGAGTTCTCTCTCTTCTATTTTTGTCAGCCAAGTAAAACAGACGTTCGTTTTCGTATTTTCTCACATTTTTGGGCCGCAACTTGGGACGCACATGGTTTTTTTTTTTGGTATGAGAATCCAGTTTCGAAGCGAATTATTTGCATATATCGAATGACTTGTGTTACATTTGGCGTTACAAGCAGCGCATTCCAATTAGCGACTGTTATCAATAAACATCTTTATAATTGTTATAAATCGTATCCACAAAGCTGTGAAAAATTAAAGCAATCTTTATACGCCGATGATGTAGCAACCTCTAGCGATAACACGGAATCAGCCAAACGGCTATACGACCAGACAGTCAATATAATGCGCCTAGCAGGAATGAATTTGCGCAAATGGAACAGCAATGATATGTTGATGAGGCGTTATTTTGAAGGCGATGGGTACGAGTGTCCTCATGTCCAAAAGGTTTTGGGAATGAACTGGTTCGTCTTATCTGATGAATTAGGTGTTGAACTGAACTTCCTTGAAAAATATATGCTACAATTAAAAACCCAAAGAACGGTTCTACAAGTGATTTCGCGAATATTTGATCCATTGGGTATGATGGCACCTTTTATCATCAAACTGAAGATCATGTTCCAAGATCTTTGGAAAAATAATGTTGGTTGGGATGATTCGTTGAACGAAGAATTTACTAAAACACTCATGGATTCTTACGATGGTTTACGGATGCTGAGAGACTTTACAATACCCAGATGCGCTGCACTTTTACCGAATTCATGCTACTGCGAGCTGCATATTTTTTCAGATGCTAGTTTGCATGCTTTTGGAGTAGTTGCATATGTACGATGCGTGTACAATAACAATAACGACACCACTCATTTGCTGTGTGCCAAAAGTCGAGTTGCTCCTCTCAAAGAAGGCGGCAAAGGAGAACTTTCGCTACCTAGACTAGAACTAACGGCGGCCTTCGTTGCGTCTCGCTTATTGCGACATTTGATGAATTCTCTACATATTAAAATACATGGTTACCGTATGTGGTCAGATTATCAAATTACTCTTCATTGGATTAAGGGGAAGCCGCAAAAGTGGAAGCAATATATTCGAAGTCGTATAGAATAAATAACTTCCTGCACGTCTATAGAAAATTGGATGTATTGTCCTGGCAACGAGAATCCGGCGGACTTACTTACTCGTGGCATTAAAGCGAAAGTTTTATTGGAATCTGAAACTTGGAAGGAGGGGCCAGAATGGTTGAAGCATTCTACGAAAGAGCATTGGCCTCAAGCTCCAACGGTTTTCGTTGACAGCGCTTTCACCGTTCTTATTGTGCAGGCTAAAGAAAGTAAAGAGGCGATGCAAGCCACTATCAGTGAACCATTATTGCTATTTGAACGACTCAGTAGTTGGAATAGGCTACTAAGCATTACAGCCTGGATCATACATTCCATTAACAAAACTAACAAACGGTGAAATGATCATAATTTGACGGCAAACGAGCTGAATATTGCTGAAATATATTGGATTAAGTATGTTCAACATGTTGATTATTCAGGCGAAATCGAATCTCTCATTACTAAAAGACCTGTACCTCGTGATTCGAAAATTTTGAGCCTCAATCCCATGTTAGATGAAAATGAGATTCTACGTGTAACCGGAAGGCTTCAAGCTCTCGACGAAGCCGAAGACATTTTACATCCAATTATTCTTCCCAGATCATCAGCGATTACGAGTCTCATCGTACGGCAAACTCATGAAAGATATCTTCATTGTGGCGTCAGCACATTATTATCTATATTACGTGAGAGATTTTGGATACCGAGGGCAAGACCATTGGCAAAGAACTTGATTAAACGCTGCATGACTTGCCAGAAGCTAATGAGTACACCGAAATATCAGCCATTTCCACCTCTGCCAAAAGAACGAATAGTTGCATCCAGGTCTTTTGAAACGGTTGGCGTGGACTTTGCTGGTCCACTTTATGTCAAATATTCGACTACATTCTGCTGCTTACCTGTGCTGTGACTAGAGCAGTCCACTTGGAATTACTAACCACATTAGCGACTGAAAAATTTATAACTGCTTTCCGAAGGTTTATTGCTCGGAGGCGCATACCACAGGTAATTTTTACGGATAACGCTAAAACTTTTAAGCAAGCATATTCCGAACTAAAAAATCTGGATACGATGATAATACGAGGCTATCTAAACAAGGAAAGGATCGAATGGCGCTTTATTGTCGAAAGAGCACCATGGTGGGGCGGATTCTGGGAGCGCATGGTTCGATCAGCTAAAACACAACTGAAGACTGTGATTAGTAAACGAACACTCGATCTAGATCAGATGTCAACTCTTCTGTGCGAGGCGGAAGGCATAATCAACGCACGTCCGCTTACTTACATGGCCGAGGATGTCGACAATCTGATTCCGTTGACGCCAGCTCATTTTTTATTACGTTATCCTGAGGTGCAGCATTAAAGCACGCCTGAAATTCATGAACACACAGCAGACCTTACTAGAAAATGGTGGCAGCAACGTTTAAAACTAACAATTTCCATATGGAAAAGATGGAAAATAGAATATTTGCGGCAACTACGACAGCATCATACTAGTGCGAATACATCAACTACTTTTTTTATTCCTGGACAAGTAGTCTTGGTATACGATCACACAAAACCTCGTATTCACTGGAAGCTTGCGACTATAGAAAATGTCTTTCCCGGACGAGACGGTTTGGTTAGGGCATGTAAAGCCCATTTTGCAAATGCATTGCTGCTTAGGAGATCAGTGCAGCATCTATATGTACTTGAAGTTATTTAATTGCCGGCCCGGACGATGTTGAGAAATTTAATTGATATATGCCATAAGTGTTATACTTGAATTTTATGTTAGAAGTAGGCGATGCAAATCAATGTCAAATACAATATAAATAAAGGAGTTCTCTCTCTTCTATTTTCGTATTTTCCCACAATTATCTTTTCAGCCTTGAGAACTCACCTATGAAAAATTACGTTATAAATATTAATGATAAAATTCGCGGGGCACATAGAAAGTGGCCAAAATTGTTCCCATTGATAAGAAGGGCAAAAGTAAAAAGGTCAATAATTTCCGTTCAATATCTCTGTTTCTTAATTGTGGGAAGATTTTTGGCTTTATGGTTAGAAATGATAAAAACAAACCATTATAAGCTAGCACAAGTAATAATTACTATCAAATTGGTGTTAGGTGCAAGCACGGGCACAACATGTCATCTCATGAATGATTGATCAATTTGTGTCTCACTTGAGTGCGCGAAACACTAAAATTGTAGTGTATTTTTTAAATTTTTAAGTTGATCAAGTTTGGATTCCTGGAGCAGGTAATCAGACTCATCGCAACCTTTCTCACCAATAGATAATACCATTTTTGCGTTAATAGATCAGATTCGCTCCTAGAGTCTGTAAGATCAGTATTGCCACATGGCTCTGTCACTGGACCAATATTATATAATATTCACCGCATTCCGGTGGGTCAACCTCAAGTTCAAATTCTTAAATTTTCCGATGGCATGCTTTTATTTGCGCGTAGCCGAAACCCACTAAAAGCAGCAGAGAGGCTGAAGTTTTACCTGGTAGAATCAAGTTTTTACTTTGACAAATGGGGGCATGAGACCAAATAACAGTTAGACGCAGCTTTTTGTATTTTGTAATCCTTCCAACATCGAAGATCCCAAACTATTCGGAACAAGAGCAAGAAATTCACTGTCTTATGTAGCCCATCGCTTTAGTACCCTGAAATAGAATTCCACGAATTTTCAAAGTTTAATCCTGATGTGCGACGAAAAATCAAAGATGTTAAATTTGCCTTTAAATGCATTAGGCATATTTTGGTCAAAAAAATGGGCATGACTGCCAAAACTAAATCCATTCGTTATCAGACCAGACATACCTTTGCTAACGTATCCGAAATCCAAGAAACGGCTCCGAATCATTTTTCAGTGGACCATTTTAGGAGAAATTTTAATCAGACAGAAACTAGTTAATTATTTGATGCGGAGTGATAATTTCTTTTTCTGAAACTTGGACATAATATTTCCAGCATCTATAGGAATTAAAAAACAACACTAAATCTTCGCCAGATTTTGTGTAAAAACGAGAGTATGGCAGGAAAGGATTTGCTTCAGGTTAATGAACGTAACGGCTGATGATGCTCGTCACGGGACCAATTATTTCTATGTGAATGCCCTTAAAACCTGTGAATACCGTAAAAAAGGTATGTTTAGATCTTTCATTTTTGACAACATAGATATTTTTGGGCTCCGGTTGCAAAAGACATCATTTGTAGAGAAATGATGTGTTTAGGCTGGTGAAAATGTACAGCAATCCTCGTAAGAAGCAACATAGACCACCATGAACTTGAGGCTCTGACGCACGCTCGATCGCAAATCCTCCAACTCTGGCAACAACGTTGGAGTGAAAGTAGCAAAGGACACTGGACGGCTAAATTAATCAGCTTGATAGAGCCTGTTTAATCATATCATGGTTACTTCAAGAAATACACATTCTTTGTGTGCAGTCCCTTTGCGAGTTTAAGGCGCACCATTGAATCTACGTTAGGCCTAAATGAGGAAGACAAGCGCGCTTTCTACAGTTTATTGCTACCTCTACATATCGGCCGGAAATTTTTAGGTGGAAGTTTACGAAGGCCCTATTTTTCTAGAAAGTGACCATAATTCGGAAAATCGCCACTGAAAATGAGTTGAAAACCAGTTTTTAGGGAAAGAAACATTCAAATCCCGCCTACATATCTCATTCGCGTAGTCATATTTGGACATCGCGATAACTCAAAATATTTAGATCATTTTTTTTTTGGAACACCCGCTTGAAGTCTAGCCAATTTTTTTCCGAATTGAAGACATTTTGATTTCCGCTCCTTTGAAATCATCTACCGATCGGTAATCAGTGTCACCTTGGCTATTGACATTAGCTTTGAAACGACAGACATAGCCAAGAACATAGAGAAATCATTGGAGAATCTGACCAGGAACATTACTCGCGCGAAAGGTTATTGCACGTTAAAGACTCTAATCAGGAAAAAATCATAGTCTCTACAAGCTTTCAAATCCATTAAAATCCTCATTAGAAAGAGAAACCAAATAAGGAGTTGCGCTAGGAGCAATGGCGACCTTAGGTTATAACATCTGACAATTGCTCCTTGCTTCCAAATTAACTAGCTCCAAAAATCACTTGTGCTCTATATTTTTCAAATAATTCAGGGCAAACCCTAAACAAATCATGCCTCTCATTCCAGAAAGCAGCCTCTCCTTATTAGTTAAGGCCTTCAGTGTTGCACCCTCTCCTTGTCGGCTTGTGCCTAGAGTACAGTACCTTTTCAGTGTCAGCTGGGGCTTTCAGTATAGCACCCTCTTCGTATCGGCTAAGGTCTTCAGTATAGGACCTGCTCCTAGTCAGCAAGGCCTTAGATTCACCCTATCGGTATGACCTTCCATTCAGCTCCCACCTTGTCAGTAGGGCTTTCAGTAGAAGCTCAAGTACAAACTGCCTTGTCTTCAGTTAAAATCAGGTAGTCCAAGCTACACTAAAACAGCGAGTCTGGATATATTCCTCTCTCGTATTTAAAAAAACAAATTCAGCTTCAATTTGGAAGATTCTATTGAGCTAGAACTAAGGCCAGTAGTACAGCATATGAGAAGAACGCTTAGTAGGCCTAGTCACGTTCAATGTGTGGCAAACCAGAATCTGCCATGCTGGGCTAACTGTCGAACTTAATAGTTTTACTCATCCCACTCCCAATTGATTGGAGTGTTTCTCCAAGGAAGAACTTTTCAAATCAAAATAGGCAAACATATATCTTGCAAGCGCCACATCAAAGCTAATGTCCCTCAAGGCTCTCACCTTTCGCCAATTCTGCCCAATCTAGAGAGTCCAAGGAGAACCAAGGGTTTAAAATCCACACTACCACCAGGTAGATCACATTTCACAGGTATCCAAGTCACATTCTCTATGACTTCAATGGTCAATAGATGGTAATGCAGTATGTTATATCCAGTAAGAGTCTCAACATAACTTGGCATACTTGCTTGCTTCAAAGTAAGAGGTACCTGAGATGTGGTATCATCCCCAAGTAGCTCTTAGGTAGAGTAAGAAAAGATGTCAGTTCTAAAAAAGGAAAAGCGGTAGCAACGGTTTGACAGCTTACTGCCATTGGTTCTAATGAACCTAGGGTTGAGAATGGGCTGAAACCAACTGTCTGCCAAATCGGTCAAAAGATTATTTTAAATTTCTGTACAACCTTTAATGTAGAGGTGTACTTTGTTCATTTGTCTGCTTTTAAATACTTTCTGTCCTTCCGAAGCGAACTTAATGAAGCGACTCTTGAAATCTACTTAAACTTACAATTTATAGTTAAATAATTCACTGAGGGATATTCCGCCAGTTTGGCTATGCCAACTAAGTAATCCAATTTCTTATAGACTTAAGTCTACTAAACATTTTTTCTTTACGCATCGCAAACACATTCTGCGATTATAGAGCAAATGCAATTGCAAAGCCTTTGTCAATTAGTAACGGGTTTTCTTTAACTTCTGTAAAAGGTTTAAAGCCTCGCTAAGGCCTCCCGTCCAGTTGCGAAAAGTTGCGAAATCGTATTCGGCCGAATCTGCACGAAAACGGACGAACGATCCAAACATGTGGCTCGGTGGGGGACGCGTCCACTGGGCCCATGCCGTTCGTCAGTGTTCGTCCGAACATGTATGGATCCCATTCTTCTGGGATTTCACGATTCCGGACGAATGGCGTTCGTCAGAATTTGTGGCTTCGCAGTTCGCAGCTTTCCGTTTCCAGTGGACGGGAGGCCTAAATGTTCACTTCAACCAGTATATATTTACAAGATTTTTTTCAATACATTTCAATAAGGTTTCGCCTCCGGGCACTATTAGAGCTAAAGTATAATAATGTATGAAGTGGCATATAAATAAATTATAAATAAACAAGTGTATAAGCTCCATACAATGAGGCTAAATACTAAAATCACGGTTAGTAACTTTCCGGCTTCAACGAAAATTGACCTTAATTTGCGAAATGCAAATTAAATAAGATAAACTAAACTTTACTGCAATTAGTGATCCAATCCTTTTACGTCTAGCACAGTTTCGTTCTCTGCCCTCTTGTATGAGCACTTTATGTGTTGCAACCCAGCATTTAAATTCTCCCATATCTGAATAGGCGGCAATATTATCCGGAGGAACACAACATTTGCGATAAGCTGTCAGTGCAGCTACTTGATTTTTACCACAAATCAACGGTGCACCAGAATCACCTATACAAGCACCCTTCGCAGGACTCTGCTCACTGGCACAGCTCATAGTATCACTGTCATACTTGGGCAATGCTTGCCGACATACATTGTCGTCGCGAAATTGAACCTGAGTCATCACTAGTCCATTAGATGTCACCGGTTCTCCACACTGTGAATATACCCAACCAGCTAGAACACACTGTGTACCGCTTGTTGGACGCTGCTTAATGATCTGAGCAACGGCTACATTCACTGAAAGCTTCAGTTTTTGCATCAGCTCCACCAGTGCAATTTCATAGAGCGGTTGTCCTGCTTGGTATGATTCGTGTATTATATGTTGTTTTATGTTGGTTTCCTGTCGCGATGATGGTGTTGCCTTTGATTTGTGTCGCATAACATCGCCAACCATCACAATACGCTTTTCTACACACTTATCGTCGCATCGATCAAAACAATGTGCTGCAGTCAAGACCATTTTAACTGCTACAATGGATCCTGCACAGATATGCATATCACCCTCTCGTATTTGAGCAAGCATTGGAAATTCACCAAGTCTAGCTTCGCGTTTCAATTCCGTTGTTGCTGTATTATCCGACTCAGCCTCGGGTTTCTGCGTCAGTGTTGTTGTGCTCAATCCAGCTTCGGATTTCGGCACCGTTGTTGAGTTAGGCTCAGATTGAGCCATGAGTTCGTGTAGGGAGAGAGCTGGAAAATATTAAAACAAAAACCTCATTAATCAATCTGATTACTTAAATCAACAGCGTACCTATGCATAAAAGTTGAAGCGCTAGCATTATTTGCACTGCTCTCCCGAAAACTATCTAATCTGAACTTGAAATTTGGAATAACCTTGGCGTTGAGACGAAAAAATTTTTTGGATAAATTTAAATTTTGGCAAGCATGATTTGATAGATCGAAACTGTCAGAGCATTGTATTTCGATCTAGGTACAAATCTAGGCAAAAAGTGATTTGACAGTTTTTGGATTTTTCTGTTTATTGTGAATTGGCAGGAAATGAGAACTTGAGTGAGAACAAGAATAACTAGTGTTTAAAAATTTATGCATTGAAATGAACCAAAATGATCTGGTTTATCTAAAATGCTGTGGATATCGATCTGCGGCATTTTTAGGTCTCTCAATATAAAACCATTATTCCTCGCAAGAAGTTTATTTGATTTCTTCTTTTGAGAAACACTGCTCCGAAAATTTTTGCGAACCGAATCTTCATCGGTCATACGAACTATGCAGCCAGTCTACTACAGCCTTTTGAATCCCATATTGTCAGTGGCCTCACGGTTGCAATCATATCTTTCAGAGTTGTATTGTGGATAGACTCATCCATTCTCATACCAGAGTCCAAAATCTATTATAAGATTTTCGTCTAAAACGAGTAGATGCGAACTCGAAAAATTATGGTCTTGTATAGTAGAAGGCATAAACTTTTTGAGACTAAGATTTTAGCGGGAATGTCGCGTCTGCCGGAAAATTACAGAACGACTTAGAGAAGGTGATGTTTTTGAACCACACCTCATCAGCTCAGGTAGCTTCTTCCGTAGCCAGATAGAAGAGAGAGAGTATGAATGAGCGTCATATATTCCTAGACGGTTGTGATTGCTAAACGGCCTCAATTAGTATGTAGCTTCCTTAATTTCGCTTTGCATATTTCTCCAAGGTAGTGAAATTTGGCCTGCATCCTATTCTTCGCTTCTCTTCGTTGGGAAGTTGCAGCATGTTCTGGTCGTATTCAAAAAGTTTGTTCAGTGGATACCGCAACAAAAAAATATTGTTTGTCATATTAGGACAACGGAGACTTAATAACTTAACAATGCAGCTGTTCCTGTCCCTTGCAGCTGTTCAGCACTATGGTGTCATCTTTCTTCAGATTTTCATTTATAATGAATAGGACCTACCGCCGATGATAATTTTCAGCGTTTCGCAGATTTAGACGCTAGTTGCTCAAAAATGTCATCATTGCCACGATCACCAGATAGTCTTCAAAGCTTCTGAATAGTTAGCTAGTTTTGGGCTGCGAAGAATACCAAGCTGGGTAGCTGCATTGAAATTCGAAATGGAATCGAAATTTTGGTTCTTTGAAAATCTGAGATAAAATGTAAACGAAAATTGGTAAGTCCGTTTGGAAAGTTGGATTGTTGAAGAGTTAAAAGAGTGAGTGAAAGTTTGAGAAAGATATGAATTCGTTAATATTTAATATAGTGAAAATGGTGAAGTTTTAATGCCTAAATAGTTAAATTTGGGAGTGAAATAAGGTAAAGAGATAGAACTACGAAATAAGGTAAAGAGATAGAACTACGGTTGACAGATCGAGGTGGTAAAATAATGTTTGATCGAAGTCCTAATATAAATATTGAACCTGCAAGAACCCAGCATTAAAACAGCGAATTAGTTATTTATTCTTTCTAAAAAATACCTTAAGGAATGAACAAAGATTGCTGATCATGAATCTTGCTCATGGTTGTATTTGTTCCATTAATTAATTGAGTGCATCCCCTTAGCTCTGCCAGCGATTCGATATAAGGCCAGCTCTGTAGGAATTAATAAAGGAAATTAATGCTTTAAATGGAATTGCTATATCAGCTTCTTTCAAATTCGTCTCCTTGAAAAATGGATAAATTAACGCAAACTATTGTCTCCATACTTAATTAGTTCGACGAACTTTTTTCTGGCTATTGGTGAATTGCTAGTTTTAAGCCGTTGTTTTAAGAGCAGTTTTTGGATAGCTGATAGGAACAGATTTTCTCCTTCGTTAGTTAAATATGCCTTCAACTTACTAGTTACCTCATGTTTCATCACTGTACTCCATCATAGATTACGAGAAGTCAGATATACAGATGGTGATGAGGTGTACCTTTCTATCTTGCCCCTTAACTTCCTGTTGTGAACCGTCCTTGTTTTTCTCGAACCCACAGATCAATTATTCTCTGAGGCTTACTTTATGGCTTGGCGAACTCATTTCTCTCCTTATCTGACATCGGAATAAGACTCTACACCCGCTCCTCCATTATTGATTGATGTTTCGGAGCTCACTTTCTTTCAAACGGTCTTTACTCACTGACGTTTAGCCACATGTCGCTAATCGATGAAAATTAATTTTATTGTTCGTTGATAGTTACTGTAATATTCTCGCAGGAGCTTGGTCTACAAACTCGGTGCCAACAAAATCCAAACCCAAATTTTTATTGCTTGATAAACATATTCACGCATTCAACAGATTACTTTCGGTTAACGATCCATACGCAAGTGAGTTTGATCCCATCAGGAAATTTTCGGATAGTTCTGTAGATACCTTTTTGAAAAAACCAGATTCTCCTGACAACTATTGTTACTGCTAACTAAATTTTCCCTGCATCGACTATCATTAGTATTCTCATGGAAGCTATTAAGCCAAATGACAATACATGAGCTTGTTTCCTTTTTCATCTAGTGAAATTTTGACGTTAATTCTAAGGCAGACATCCAGAGCTCACTCGTATCCAAGGCATTCAGGGCCCATGAAGATTGATGAAGCTAAGATTGTAAGGTTTGCCAGTCAAAGTTAGGTAAGGTTAGGTTAAAATGGCTGGTGATCGACAAAAGCCTGCCGACAAACGCATTTAGGCACAAAAAATGCCCGTTGTGATACCACAAGCACGGGATTCAACAATAATCATGGATACTGTACAAGGACCAGCAAGCCAGTAGCCAGTTGGCTATCTGTGAAAATACCATTATTGACTCCGAATATTCGATTACACAGAAGCCAGTCAATTGCCTGAAAAATAGCCGCAACATTCGCCTGAAAGTCACATTAGTAGACGGACGAACAGCTTGAGATTCAGCTCATCTGAGTCTACACCACATGTTGACTGTATTGTTTAGATTTAAGCCATCAGTGTACACATGGATAAGCGCTTCACGCCATTCGTCCCTACCGGGAATGCGAGCTGTGAACTCCAGATCTAGTAGACATCTCCATCCCAGAATAAGAACTAAACCAATTCTCATGACTTCAGCCACAACACCTTCGACTATGTCGCACGGAGGGCTAGTGCCATGTAGCAAAAAACAAAACAGCATGATCTTTGATTGATTTCCACTGCAACAGCCATGGTATCCTTATCACATAAATTGGATAGGAAAAGGTCAATAACGGTTTTCTTGGCAAGAATGCAGACACGTTGCTTATGTAAGCCATCGGGCACTATCAGTGCGTAATTCGCAAACCTGGTTGATGGGAACCCATGGTTCTTGGATTAATATTAGCTCCTCCTCTGTCCTAGACAAGCGGAGCAGCGGGGCAGCTGATGCTGCTTTGGAATGGTGAAGGTTCACTTGAAGTACCTTATTAATTATTGATGAGAATTAGGTCGAGGTCCTCCCCCCGGACAAAGAAGCCATCGCAACCCCCCTCCTCCGCATTCAGAGTCGGAGGTAGTCCCGACGCTAACTCAATCGGTATAGAAGGAATCCACATCCGATTCTTCCTCAAATGTCGCCCTCAGACAGACAATGGACCCCTTTCCAAGTGGTTCCCCTGTCGTTTGAGCCATCTGTTTGGGTTAGGCTTCGCAGGTACTGTGTCTCCTAAACCAAAGCTCTTTGGCATGTCGCAGCAGTAAATCCGCAGAGCCAATTTCTCGACCCCATACCTGATAATGCTGTTTCGGGCATCCAATACCGGCAATGCTTCTTCATTTATAATGAAAAGGGCATTCTGCCGATTATCTACCGGCTCGCAAATCTTCGCAACCCTCCAGTTTTTCGTAGAAAGATCCGGAATGAGAGGCGAACTATGTCTAGGACTTCCACTAGATCCGAATGGAAACAGGGAATCCATTTCCTGCATCTTGCCCGACTGGGGATCTCATCCTTATGTACCACTTATCTTGGTGCCTGGCCAGAGTTCACTCAGCTCGGACATCGCCTGCTTGTAGAAATCGGCCGATCGTTGATTTTTTCACGCAACCAGTCTGACTCCTTTGTACCAGCCCGCGTCGTTTTCCGTGAAAAACTCCAGCTAGTGTTTTGCAGCTTCCAGCAGACTCCGAATAAAGCCTGCCTTCTGTCAGACAGTTTTCGGAGGAGATGATTCCAACTCACTTGCTGGCACCAATTAGAGCCCAAAAAAGGCACTCTTTGGCCATTTCATTAAATGGCCGAGTTATGCCTGAATTAGTTGCCATAAGTTTCTGCTTTTTGCAGTCCTGTCTGCTCTGATTCATCTGCTCAGCTGACCTCTGTCGTTTCTGAACTGGATTTGCAGGGTTAAGAGGGAGCGGATGCACGCCGATTTCTGTTTTTTTACCCATTGAATACTTTTGTCCTTGTCGGACATTGTGTCGGGAGGGGACATTTTCTAACTTCCTCAGAACTTTGAAGGCTGCCCTTCTAGTTCCATAGTCCCAAGGAAAGTTGGCATGGGTTAACGGGACGGAAATGATAGTAGTAACCCGAATCCGTTCACGAAGCGGATTTCACTCCGCGCCTGATGACGACTAGATCCGGAATGCTACGACCACCAGCCCAAGTGCAACAAACGAAATCGTAGGTCAAAGAGAAGTCCGAGGACAAAAGCAGTCGTAAAAAGACAGTCTAGATCATTTAGCGTTACCCAGGATGCACCGCAAGGAGGCGATCTGGTTTAAGTCTCAGTTGCCAATCAAAGACACTTGTCTATCGTTTTTCGCTGTGAAGCCGATAAGCACAGGAACTTTTTTTTCGCCCACTCGAGAACCTGAATCGCCCACAAAGTGAGTGAGATCAATTTGACCCTATGAATGAGATTGTGTTGAATGATTTGCAATGTCTTGTGTCTTCTTTATAAAGCATTCCACCTGAAGGAAGCACTTAAGCTTCAAAAAGATCAAAAAGGGAAACTCAAACCGAAAACAGTTTGATGCAAGCAGCGCCGCTGTCTGTAGCCAGTTGCTTTCCTGACACCGAAGGTTTTGCTGAAAAATTAGACAACCTTCTTCCATAAAAGCAAAAAGGCAAAACCGACGCTAGGTTTCGATGATTGAAAAAATGCTGACGGTACCGAACTTGGATGAACTTGCCTAAATATACAATATTTTTATCAATGAGGAGTTCAGTTTAAAATCAATTTCAGTGTCACATATTTTCAACTTTAAACTAACCTTCTAACTCCGATTAACGAATAATTTATTCCTTGCAAGGACACTTGGAAAAACTTATTGAAAAGAATTGTTTTTTTTCGTCAAATTTCCCAACATTCTACCTTAATAGACTGCACATAACTTTGATTTTTATTTTTATTTTTTATTTTTCTTTGTCTTTGTTTTATTGTCCCTTAGATATCAAAGCGAAAAGAAGCAACAAACTGTATCCTGTCGTCACTCCTACAATTTCTTCTTTATTCCAAAGGACAAAGCTAATGAGGAAATCCACTTAGTCATCATTTCCTTCATTCTTTTCTTGTTTTCAGCAGTGTATAGCAACATAGCGAGCAAGAAGACCTATCTGAGAGCTTTCAGCTCTTTCTCAATGCCCCCATACAGAAACTCTACGATAAACTTAGTCCTGACTGAACTCTGAGCTATTTAACTCACTCACCAAAGTAACTAAGTAAGCGAACAGAATCCGAACGAAATCTACAAAAGAATGGAGTTATCTTGTGCTGACAACAAAAGAATGCCGAAAAGGCAAGGAGGGCGAGCTTGAAAGAATGACGTCACGGGTTAAGTTATATTGACAGGGTCTGAGATGATGCTGTTGTACTCATGGTTGGGAGTTGGTAATGAGAAATGAAAAAGTATGACGGTCGTTGTCGTCCGTATAATTTCCGAGCTCGTTTATTTTCGTAAACTCATAAGGCTCATCATTTTGCCAAATAGATATTTTATATGGGCTTAAGTCGAGTTTGATGCTCTGCTTGTTGGCTTTCGGATATATTTAGCATTGAACGACGCATGTGTGTCCTAGAAGCATTTCCTCGGTTACGACAAAGAAAAACATGTAGTAATTTCATTACGTTAAGTAATGCAATTTTGAGCACGCGAGGTAATACTCGAATAAAGCATAATTCGTTCAGTATGTCTTGTGTGTTTTTTGATTCACATACGGGAACGGAATAGCACTCTGGCATGTTTGGCAGTCAAGAGCGATTTTCATATGCATATTTTTTCTTCCGAAAATTGAAAGTAGTCGAACGGTAGGATGCTGCTCACGAGCACGCATAAAATAGGCTTCGTTGAAAAGAAGCCTGATGATTATTAATTTCATTTCGGGTGAGCGATATCGACTGATGAAAAGTAGAACGAAAATAGATATGAATTATTTTAACATTTTTTGAATTTAAATTTTGATTAAAATTTATGATCGTTTGATTTCTCTGAACTGAAGTGAAATTACCTATTTAAATCGGTAGATGTGAAAACAGCAATTCTCAAAGTCGGTTCAACTATTTCCGGATGTTAATGGAGTAGGTACTAGTGATTCTAAACTTTGTCTATTGTAGATATATTTGCGTGACGAAATTTTCGATTTCAGTGATTTATCTTCATAGCTTTATTAAATGATTTAGTGATCGAACTACCAAGGTTAGTCGCAAAGATTTTCTGAAGTTGCAATTTAGAACATGCTTAAATTAGGTCATTTACATCGAATAAATTCGAACTTTCATGGGAAAAAACTGAAATATTCTGTTGACTTTCCGTGTCTTTAGAAAATTATCAGATTACTAAAACTCTAGGTTGGAGCCCATGCTTCGATCAAAGATTGGCAAAATATTACATAGAACCCCGGGAAATTGTGCAGTGTTGCGTTTAAAAAAGCACAGTACCGACGGACTGCTTTTCTTTGACTATATAAAAACGCAGGTCGAAAGGGAACGGATGGTACGCGAAACAAGAAAATCGAACTTTTACAGCATAAACTGCGAAATGAAATTAAAGGTTTTTCCATATATACAAGTCTTAGATATTGTCAACAATAAGGTAAAATAGAAATTAAAAGATTTTCATGAGAAAATGGAAAAGTAATCGGACATACTAATCTAATAATTTTCTATTTGATAATTCCGTTAGGATATAGACTTTTGATATCTAGTTACGAAGGTTGATCCAAAATTAGAGATAATCGGTTATTTTCAGTTCGCATAAAATTTAAAAAAAAACTTTTTTAATACCTCATATAATAAAAAATAATCATATGAATAGGCCACGATTTCAAGGAAGTTCATTCATTTGAATACGAATAGTCAAAGAGAGAACAATGAGAAAAACGAAATTATAGTGGTCATGACCTGTGTTTGAAAAAAATATCTACCAAAGACACAGACGGTGACTTGGTGGAAACACAAAAGGACTCTGCTGCTTCACATTCCACGTTGCCTGCTGGGCCAAGGAGTTTAAGCTGAGAAAAACATCCACTGAAGATGAATACCGCGATGGTCGCCTATCCACGTCCCTCACTGAAGACAATGTGAAAAAAGTCGAAGATGTCGTATTGGCAGATCGAAGAGTGACCATCAGGCATGTAGCTAAAGTCACATGAATCTCGTATGGCAGTGCTCAAATAATCTTTGCCAACGAATTTCATCTGAAGAAGGTCTTTGCACGTTAGGTGCTGCTTGCACGTTTCGTAACCGTGGACGAGACCTGGAACCATCATTTTGATCCAGAAACCAAACAGCAATCGATGACCTGAAAGCGACCCTTTTCATCAATCCCGAAGAAATTCAACGTGTCTAGGTCGACAGAGAAGTTTATCCGTCAGTTTTTTCGGACGCTGAAGGAATTATTATGGTGGAATGTTTTGAAAAGGAAGCCACTATATCAGGCCCTTGCTACGCAGACCAAATAAGAAGGTTACGGGAGGCAATTAAACAAAAAATACGCAACAAACTGCGAGCCGGAGTGCTGTTTCATCAAGATAACGTACCGGCTGACAAGGCTGCAGTTGCGATGGCTGCAATTCAAGAAACAGGATTCGAGCAGCTTCAACATCCACCCTATTTGCCTGATCTAGCTCCCAATGACTTCTACCTCTTTCTTCGGCTCAAGTAACAGCTTTGGGGCAAGAAATTTGAAGATAGTAGCGAAGTAATGGTCGCTGTTGAGACGTTTTGGGAGAGTAAAGACAAAAAGACATTTCTACGGATGTCCTGGATTTGGAAAAAAGATGGACTAAATGTATAAGCTTGTTAGGAAACCATGTTGAAAAATAAATATTATCATTACTTTTGGATCAACCCTAGTACGTATTCTTTTTATTTGTAGCTTTTCGTAATCTGCCGGGCATAAACTAGTAACCTACAGGTATTTCCTCAAGTAATGTTGTTCCTTTCTTCTCATAACACTCTCTTCAGTTGACTTTTACTAGTAATTTGATCGTCCTTAATTTTTTTTATCCAATTGTTCGCAAAAGCTGTTCTCTGCGATTTAGGTCTGGGTATTGCGGTGGTGTTTTTGATTGACCAAAAGTGTTGAAAAGGAGCCCCATACGAACATCATGCGCAGTATGCTTTGGGTTGTTATCTTGCTGGAACAAATAATGACCATCAAGACCCAATTTTGTGCACTTCTTTTAAATTGTTTTTCAAAATTGTCAAGTAACCTAGTTTGCCTATAGGTTTATCAACGAAAACAAGTTCTTCAACACCGTTGGCAGCCATGTCATTACATTGCCACCTCCTTGTTTTACTGTATTTTGAACATTTTAGGATGAAGCTCAGTATTTTTTGCTCTCGACACCAATAAACGATAAATAATAAAGTGATAGATATTTGACTAACTCTCATCAAAGAATATTACACGATTCCACAAAAGCATAATCTCTTCTTCTTATTAACATATCTAATTAGCGGTTTTTGCTATGTAGTCTTGCGTGATAACCAGCATATACAAATAGTACGGTCACTAACACTGGTGCCACTTACATCTGCTAATTCATTTCCAATGCTTCTTGAGATAGTACCAGGATCCTTTTGAACAATTGTTATAGCTTTTCGTTTTTCTTTCTATGTCAGCTTACATGTTCGGTCACTCCTAATTTTGTTTTGCACTTGATTATTCTTTCTAAACGGTTTCACCATGTCAAAAACTGTCGAACAAGTTGATATTTCAGAAAACGATTTAGTCTCTTTACGTAACTTTTTTATAATGTTTCTTTCATTAACACATGTACCTTTGCGATTTTTAACCATGTTTAACTCTTTTCACGTGAAATTGACAAATAATAACTGAAGTCAGAAAAACACATGTTCAGATATAATTAGGGGAATTCCCTTCTAAACTTGGAAATGAAAACGGTTACTTTTGTCCACTAGATGTATTGTGAGTTAGAATTATTTCTGTGTTTTCTCGCGAAACTTTTTTTATTTCTGTTTTATTATATTTTTTTTTTTGCATTTCATTAAGACAATATAAGATTTAAATATGGAAAATTAATTCATATAATTTTAAAGTTTATAACCTTAAAAGTATTTTTTTTCTTGTTTCTTGTATCTCTGTATCTAAATTGACAAACTATCAATTAACAGCCCCTTCAGGGCTTTTTTTTCATTATGAATAAGAAATCCCTACAAAATTTTAATAGTAAAAAAAAAGCTTTGGATGTAAAATGAACCTGCATTCAATGGAAAGTTATCAAAATCCTAAAATTTGCTTTATTGCTAATACTCTGACAGTTATAGAGGTATTATTGACACCGTCGCAACATGAGTGACCATATGAAGTGTCGTCAGATTTGAAATATTTCTTTAGTGATGAATTGAATTTGGCCTCTTACTCTAACATAGATGTAAGGCTCAACCTCCCAATTTCAGATAAGAATAGTCGACACTTAAGAAATATCTGGGGAAACAAACTTTGAGAACACCACGATTGAGCATATTGTAGCCACTGCAAATTGCGTTTTACTAGGCGTCAAAATATATAAATAATTGGATATAGTAAAATAAATAAAACGTAAAAATAAATAGATTTATTCATAGATTTATTTATAAATAATGCATCAGCCTAAAAATCTAAAATTGACTTGAATAAAAAATTCTGACATTATACCTCCTAACTTCAAACTGGGCGGGAAGTCTTAATATTAGCTTAGATAATGGATCTTATCTTTGAATGACATTTTTTTAGTCAAGCATGTAGACCATCAACTACTAGCGTGTATCATCCCTAGTTGACATGACCAATGAAAAATATATTTGAATTTTTTGTATTACTAAGAGAAACAGTATAACTCGCCCTTACCCTAATTTACTTTTCTTATAATTAAGTAATCAAAGCTCAATTATGAAAAAGAGTAGGGAAGAAGGGTCCGAAAATAAAAATAAATAATCGGGCAAAATTTCAATTTTACGTTCTGCCTTCAAAGGTGTACTCTCGAAAAAGTGTTTGATGTCATCAGAATTTTCATCAGATTCTCAACAGAACTAATTGCTTTCTACTCCGCAACTTAAACAATTTGCAATTCTCTTAATGCTAAGCAAAATTTTGACTAGTTTTCGACTAATTCTAACTACGAAACTCTAAAACAAAACAAAAATATCCATGTTTTACACAAATCAGATCAAAATTCGTGAACGTATCTGGAAAAAGTAAACTTCAAGCTCGTCATTCAGGTGCTTCAATTTGGTTTAATACATCCTTTCGAAATAGAAAATAGCTTCCTCCATCTTTTTTAGCACTTCTCTCCAATTTATCTCCTAGCTCATTCAAATCAATAACAACCATAAATCATTAAAAGCGATTATCCTGTTATTGTTACGACTATCAAAAGCTGTCCCTTAGTATGTTACCTTTTTCAGTAAGTGGCCGAAGAACCTTCTCCTCTATCAGGAGTCGGGACTGAAGCCACTTAGGGACCGGGTTGTAGAATTAACGACAAAATTCTACGGACAAACGGACGGACATGAAAACGGACTGATTCGGTCAATAGGGTGTACAGGTGGCTCCAGTGAGCCATTTATGCGCCCCGCGAAGTCAGCGTATCAACGGCAGCTCATGGATGCGCAATTTAGCTATGTAGGCCTTCCGTGGAACAGAAGGGGCTAAATGTAAGACCTAGGTTAAGTTTTAGGTCTAATTAGGTTAGGTTAGTTATAATTAGGTATAGGTTAGAACTTAATTGTAGTTTAAGGTAGATTTTAAGTCAAGTATTGTTCTGGCAACCCCAGCACTTGTACAAGCTGGGTAGTATTATTAGTGTGTAAGATAAAAACTGTTTAAGGAAAATATATTTATAAAAGAGGCCAAAATAGTATAGCCGCTAGACTTTAAATTATCATTGCTAATTATACTTTAAGCTAGGTTAAGAATGTACAACAAAAATGAAATAAAAATCTTCTTCGATCAAATCAATCAAAATCTTTGTCAGCCCTTTCGTGGCGTAGTCAAAAGATGGATTTTATTTCAAATATGGCTGTTTAAAGTGTCTGAAAAATGAACAAGCATGCATTTATTTTTGAATCAGTTCTGTAAAGTAGTCCCATGATAACCCTTACTGGGGCTGAGGGTTGAAGCTGGTAGAGAGCTTGATCAGAAATTTACAATCAGTGTGAATATGACTAGATTGATTAGTTCTACGATTTACTTTACACCAGATTAACTCAGGTATCTATTCAGAGCTAGGTGAAAGCTGAGCGTGCTGTCGCTCGCCGGAACCTCGATTGATCGATTTCAATCCGAGCAGTATTAATATCCATATCGCTACTGTTTTCAGTTCTACGGTGTGAGGATTATGCCATACGGGAAAATCATCTGCATAAAAAAAATTGGTCCTTACTTCGTTCGAACTACTCATGTCTGGAATGTTGAAGTGAAAATGTTGAACAGAATGGGACCAAAAATAGAACCTGGTGGGGCACTAAAAGCAGCAAATGTGAGACGAAATTTGAAGCTTTAAATGTATGATTAAAAAACGATCACTTCTATCAGATCTACGTAAAAATTCAGTCGTCAAACTGCTGTGTAATCGAATGCAGCTGTTAAAATACTGTGGTTTGAGTAATGTTGTGTAATCGAATGTAAATATTTAAAAAAAAGTGGTTTCCTTATGGGAGAAGAAAATGAAATTTCGAAACGGACCGGGCTTTAAAGAAGACTGAAAATCCCCGCATCTCTTGACAGTCACTCCTACATAACATCTATGTTTCTGACATTCCAGTCATGTATAACTGTTGTATCGCAGCCTTCGCTGACGATACTGCAATATACACATCTGCGATAGATCAAAGCTCGGTTGTCAATAATTTATTAACTCGACGTACTACAGCAAATGCAAAATTAAAGTGAATCCTTTCAAAACTCTAGTCATGTTCTTCACCAAACGAAGAGCTGCACGTTATTTTCGGACACGTACCTAAAATTTTATGGGTAACGATATAAAATCGGACCAAAACCGTAAAATATCTAGCAGTACAATTAGATTCCAAACTAACTTTCTATGTACTCATCGACTACGTAGTTGAAAAATGTTTGAAACTTATTCACATCCTTTACCCTCTGATAAACAGGAGCTCTTCTTTGTCCGCGAACAATAAATTGATTTTGTTCATATCGTTATTCAGCCTTTGATTCTCTATGGTTCATCTCTTTGGAATAGCTGTGCAAATATACATAAGCGAAAGCTGCAAACAATACAGAAAAAATGGCTGAAGGTGCTACAGAATAAACCTCGGCATACTTCAACTGCTGCAATTCATGCTTCAAGTGGAATCATCCCAGTTAATGCTTTGCTAAACGTTCTTGAAAGCAAATTCTGGTCGCGACCTTTTGAAGATTGATCGTACAACTGTGGCTGATGCGAATTCCACGTACACCCAGATATCAGATTCAAATTACTGAAATGTGAACGCTAAGTTATGATAACTTAGTAAAAGCTAGTTTAGGGCTTTTCTGTTAACACCTAAAAATAGCTCATTATCTTTTTTAATTGTGAAAATTTTTCCTAGTTCATAAGACCAAAAATCAATGTCAGTACATACAATGTACGTATTATTACATTAATGCTGGATAGACTTAGATTCAGTCTGAGTTCATAATTGTTAAAATCACTGCATTAATTTGTTAGAAATTATCTCGCAATAATAGAATAAATACCTTCATTCATTAAAACAACTTTGCCAACAATACTTAATACAACGTTTGCAGATTCTATATTCCGAATCAATTTGATAATTATTCGATGTTGAACCTGCTGTAAAGCTATAAAGTTTCTTCAGTTTTTTTCCCAAATTATCAAAATTAAAATTGCAAATTTTCTCATCTTCATTCGCAATTCACAATTCAAAAGCATCATGAAATCGTCACCCAGTATTGGTGTATCGTCAAAATTTTGAAGTCCGTCCTCTTGTATCCTTTTTATAAATCCGATCGTTGAGGCGGCCACTTAAAAGACTTCGACGCGCTGCTTTAGGAAATTCCGGAATTTGCCAACAAAAGCACCTTTCAAGCATGAAAAACCCGCTGGGAAATGTATATCGCCGCCTAAAGATACGATTTTGAAGAATTTTAATAGTTTGTAGCGAAAACTTCAGTGAATTTTTACCCAAATTTTGTCTCATTACTTTTTGAACACGCACTTTATATAATCATACTTTAATAATGCCATAAACGCTTGAATTTCGATTAATCGTAACTATGGCAAGGCACTTAACTAATACCGTTATCATAATCATGATTTCTCCAAATCTCCAAATATGTAATTTGTTTTTACAATATTTACTTTTTATAATTTTGTACTTTATGTAAATTTAAACATGTACATTTTAGAATTCATCCAACCTAAGCACCATTTCAACATCAAGTCACCTAGTTGCATTGGTCTATTTGAAACTCCTTCAACATCATCTTCAATTTGCTCCTTCGCATAAAAGTGTGAAAACTTTCTGTAGCCACCAAATAATCAAACTGAAGCTGCAAAATCTTGAATACGACCAGGAAATCACAAGAACTATCTTGCTTTTACCTTTACGTCTCACTTGTACTTTCAAAGCCAATAAAACTTCTAATTTCCACAAAAGAAATTGAATTCAACTTACTTTGGATGACTATCGTCCGAAAAGTTTCTCTTGAACCACCCCCTGGAGCCCAACTGGTGATTTTATATCTTTCTGCACTTCAGCACACTGGTTTCGATAGATCTTCTCGGACGCAGCATGTACTCTGCCAGGCTAGTAACGGTACCCATCTGTCTTAACACAAATTGAATTTTTGAAGAATTGCTTGTTCTTACGGTACAGTGTCACCGGCACATCGTACGTCACAGTCGTCGTGCCTTATCTTTCGCGATGAAACACTTGAAAAGTTGAATCAGCTCGAGGTCAATAGTAAGTTGATTTTACTTTACTTTGGCCTTCCGTGAACCAGTTACAAAGAGTATATCGAATCTGGTATCATTGTTGCTGTACATACTGAAAGCAAAGTTTCGTTTTTGCAAACTAGCTTGTTCTTTATACTTTGGCTCTAATTCAATTTTTTTCTTCATTCTTTTGTGCTCGTTGCACTTCCTATTTCCGTTCGATAACTCTCATTTCAAGATTTCCCTGGAGCTTTTGTCCTTGGATATGGTTTTTGAAGAAGATTCTTTTTTCAAAGGAATAAAGCATGCATTCAAGTTTGTACAGCATCAAAATTTTTTAAGGATATGCCCGTTTCCCTTGTTTTAGAGGACACCAACAAGCTTAATAATTTTATTTGACATTTTTCGGTGGAAGTAATTATTCTGACGTTTAGATTGCCTCTTAAATTAGTAGTAGTCGTAGTGCTGAAGAAAAAGCTATCACAATATATTTACCAAATTGACGACAATGCGAGATGGTTTCTCCGCCTAAATTAATTGTCAATTGCCACAAAATACATAACCAAAAAAAACTATTTTTCAATCCTTTTCAAGACCCACTTCAAAAACAATCACACGCATTAATCTATCCTCTTATCCTTCGGGACAAAAAAAAAACTATTACCGCTCGAAAAATATCCAATAATCCATGATTAAAATCTCATCCCAACCTATTGTCACTCCGTTTCACACCGGAACTACACACTCTTCTGTTCGTTGTGGTTGGTGTTGTTCATTCATTTCGTACCCTATTGTTTCGTATGACATAATTTATTTTTGAAACGGTCGCCATCCATGACTTTGCCATTAACCTGTACATGACCCTCAATTTTTAACCGTGACGTTGTAAAGTGGCATACTGGTCGCCATATTGAATTTTTTCTTCAGACTATTGTTAGCCGTTTCACAGCAACACATTCCAACCATCAAGGCACCGTAATTTTTCCGGTACAGCAACAGCAACGGTAAGAATCGTTCAGGCTGTATACTGAAGCACATACATAGTCCTGACTGTTGTCTACCGATGTCCGGGTCGCCTGGTTTGCTGTTGCATTATATTGTGACCTTTATCTCTGCCTACGTGTAGTTTTGCTGTTGTTGTTTTCAATTATTCATTTTCATTTCTGCTCGCCGCCGAACGCGTATTTTTCTCTGCGACATCCTTATTTCACGAGCTGCAATGATGCTAGCTGGGCTGGGATACAGTGCAGTGCCAAGGGACTCGGCGAGCGTAAAAACGACAAGCGGACTATATCACAAAACCCTCCACTCGTCAGTGCATCGACTGCCGGTCGCTTCAGTCGATCCTTGTTGGATGCATCCTTGCACCAGTGTGCTGATGCTTTAGTCCTTTGATGCTATTTTTGATTTTCTCTCGGCAGGTTTATTTATCCTGTTGTTGTTTTGCTTGTGCTGCTAGTGCTTCGATGCCCATCCCTGTTACTATGATGATAGCATTGTTGGACCTAAAAAAGATACCAGTCAAAGGAATTCGGAAAAATAATGAAAACGGAAGATGTCACCAGCGTTACCGTGTTAGTACTTTTGGACGGTTGCACGTAAAGCGCTTTGTGTAGTCGCGAAAAAAAAGGCAGCAGAAACACTACTGTAACACCATGTGACCAAAAAGCAAGGATAACATGACTTTTGTACACGTTAGCTAGTATGGCTGGATTGTATCCTGTTCAGCAGTGGTATATGTAACGATAAGGGAGAAACATATTGTCATAAATTTGAGTCATTAATTCAGCTGTGATAGATTATTTTCAGTCCGTTCGAAATAGTGTTAACAAGGCACCAAGAATAAAGAGGATGTGTTTGATGCAATCTTTAGCACATAGTTTGTATTCGGTATTAACCTGGACAGTTTGTTTTTGCGATGTAGAGATAGAAATGGCTAGGGTTAACAAATTTTAACGTATCACGATTTAAATGTTTCTCTTGTAAGTTTGTAGCAACTGCATATCTCTTAGCAAATGTGTTTACACCTCGAAGACTATTGTAAAAATAGATGTATAAGTGTTGTTAACTTCCTTAACAAATTAAAGAAAAATTCACATCAATTTATTTTCAAAACGAATTTGCCTGTTATTTTTCTTTTTCATTAAAAATAATCATTTCTTTCTAGGTAAGTCTAATGGCTCAAAAATGTCCGCACAGAATCAAATGGGTAAGCCTTTTTAAACATTGAATCAAAATTATTGAATACACAGAGCGACATAGTGTTAAAAGTAATTCAAAGGAAGAAGTTTAAATAAGAGCAAAAAAGAAAACCTTGTACTTAAAGGAATCAGCGCGTCAAATGAAAGTTTCATAACTAAAGTTCCAACTACGCGCCAAAAGTATGTCAACTTGATGCTAAAAAAAAACTAGTGGGTTACGTTGAAAATTCGCCACTAGTTCTAGCTACATAACCACCTTATTTATCAAAATCAAAATGTATAGATGTCTACATTCATCAACGCAAGCTTCAAAATATTCAGTGACTAATCGATTTATAAAACCCCTTCTTCTTCTGCTTTCTGATCTGCCTTCACTTTTTCAAGTACTTAAATGTTATAAACATAGTGACACATCAGCCATTCGTATACTAAAACTATGTTAGGTATATAGGTAGAAAGAACCATAGAGACCCAGAAAAGAACCATAGTTATACCACAAATTTTACGCTCCCTCAGTCACTATTAGTCAGGATTGAGAAGAATAGGGCTCCGAGTGAGGTCAATTTTCTCCTTCCCAAAGTCAGCCACTAGTACACCCAATGAAGGACAGATACTTCTTCATCCCGTAAGCGACAGCTCCGACAGATATCCTTGAACTCGGCAATCAATCGTTGCAGTAGCAGTCCAATGAGACAGCGGCGGAAGAGTGAAACTTAGCAGTTGCTTGATATGGATACCCAAGATTGTGTGGCAATCGCCCAAGATAATTCATCAGCCCAGGATTCCTTAGCGTTCTCAAAGTCTTTTTGCTATTATCGCAACTGTGTTCCTATAGACGACGGACATAAACGCTCCGGTAGTAAGGGTTTTAGCCTTACCAGTTTGTCTGTCTTTCAAACCAATTATACTGCCGAATCCCATTCAGCAGCAATCCTGGACACTGAACAAGAATCTTTTAAGGTGTTTATAGCCGCTAGTATAGTATTATCAATATTAGCCCCCGTATTTGGAGCTCACAGGATCAGGATAAGCTTGATTTAGAATGAAGCATCGAATGAAGCACGAAAAGACCTTTAGTAGGATTGGTAGGAAAAGCTCTTGTCACAAAAACTACGTTCAACCTGTAGACTTTTTCCTGCTCTAGTTAGTAGGTAATCTTTAGTGCAGCCTCCCATTAGAATACCACTCCATATACTAGTATTAGCTCAACCAAAACAGTACAAAGCCATGGAGTATTGTGAGGCTGCAAATCCCAACTCGCTCCTCCGGCTCTTGCGGCAGCAGCTCTTCTGCTATGTCGACGCTCCATAAGACTCTCGAGACGAAGATAGGCCCCAAACAATGATGACTCAGAACAATGATGACTCAAGGAGATTTGTTTTTCCTTGAGAGTAATTAATAGTTCTATTTTGCTGGGATTCACATTCAACCAGTATTTCTGGCTGTGACGTGAAAGTATATTGTTGTGTTTTACCCTTAAAACACCTTTCGTGAATTCGATATTCTCCGCGTGTGCGAAATAAAACAGTTAACCTTATAAAAGTAATCACGTTATTATTTAAACACGAAATTGCGAAAACAGTTCACTTATCGCACTAATAACAGTCGCGTTACAATTTTACGCTCTATCGCTTTTTAAAATAACCGCGTCCGGATTCACTTAGGCAATCCGCACACGGGTCGTCGATCTATCGTCGTGGATGCGATATTTCTACGCTTGGTCGTCACAACCTAGGTAAATCAATGGGTGACCGCTAACGGAGCGTTACCCAATCGTGAAGAGTGAGAAGCGTAGTCGCTTCATTTTGAGTGCGTCTCAAGCGTTGTGCATTGCAGGCCTCAAGCCGAATGGCTAGTCGTTTTCGCAAGTGCGATGGATGACGGCAACGTACAATTCGTGGAGGAGGTGGGAAAATGCTCCGAATTGTACGATTTTACGAACCCGAGCTATTCAAGAAAATATTGTGTGGAAAAAGCGTGGGCGGAAGTAGGGAAAAAGTTTAACCTTACAGGTAAGAAATAATACGAGTATATGTATGTATGTTTATAAGAAGAATACGAGTAGATGTATGTTTATATTATATGTGTTACACATATTATTTGATGTACATGTATGTATGTATCAACCTAATCTGCTAAAATCTGAAAGCAAACTGACATTTGACGCAAACGATAGCTTGACGACCCGTCTGCGGACATGAAACGAGAATGACGACAATCGTTTTCTCGCAAGCTTCACGTGTGTCAAACGCACCTCTCGTGCATTGCATGGCTGACGACCCGTGTGCGGAGTGTCTTAATTCGCTGTGTCGCTTCGAACAATTCTCTGTATCAGACTATCGCCGTAAGCTGCAAAATCTTGAATACGACCAGGAAATCACAAGAACTATCTTGCTTTTACCTTTACGTCTCACTTGTAC
Source organism: Nemotelus nigrinus (assembly GCA_947369275.1). Lineage (NCBI taxonomy): Eukaryota > Metazoa > Arthropoda > Insecta > Diptera > Stratiomyidae > Nemotelus > Nemotelus nigrinus. Next base: position 55,220,408 of record OX376375.1, read on the forward strand.
TTTCAAAGCCAATAAAACTTCTAATTTCCACAAAAGAAATTGAATTCAACTTACTTTGGATGACTATCGTCCGAAAAGTTTCTCTTGAACCACCCCCTGGAGCCCAACTGGTGATTTTATATCTTTCTGCACTTCAGCACACTGATTTCGATAGATCTTCTCGGACGCAGCATGTACTCTGCCAGGCTAGTAACGGTACCCATCTGTCTTAACACAAATTGAATTTTTGAAGAATTGCTTGTTCTTACGGTACAGTGTCACCGGCACATCGTACGTCGCAGTCGTCGTGCCTTATCTTTCGCGATGAAACACTTGAAAAGTTGACTCAGCTCGAGGTCAATAGTAAGTTGATTTTACTTTACTTTGGCCTTCCGTGAACCAGTTACAAAGAGTATATCGAATCTGGTGTCATTGTTGCTGTACATACTGAAAGCAAAGTTTCGTTTTTGCAAACTAGCTTGTTCTTTATACTTTGGCTCTAACTCAATTTTTTTCTTCATTCTTTTGTGCTCGTTGCACTTCCTATTTCCGTTCGATAACTCTCATTTCAAGATTTCCCTGGAGCTTTTGTCCCTGGATATGGTTTTTGAAGAAGATTCTTTTTTCAAAGGAATAAAGCATGCATTCAAGTTTGTACAGCATCAAAATTTTTTAAGGATATGCCCGTTTCCCCTGTTTTAGTGCATCGCAATAGCTCCGGTAGTAAGGGTTTTAGCCTTACCAGTTTGTCTGTCTTTCAAACCAATTATACTGCCGAATCCCATTCAGCAGCAATCCTGGACACTGAACAAGAATCTTTTAAGGTGTTTAGAGCCGCTAGTATAGTATTATCAATATTAGCCCCCGTATTTGGAGCTCACAGGATCAGGATAAGCTTGATTTAGAATGAAGCATCGAATGAAGCATCACGAAACCAATGAGGCATCACGAAAAGACCTTTAGTAGGATTGGTAGGAAAAGCTCTTGTCACAAAAACTACGTTCAACCTGTAGACTTTTTCCTGCTCTAGTTAGTAGGTAATCTTTAGTGCAGCCTCCCATTAGAATACCACTCCATATACTAGTATTAGCTCAACCAAAACAGTACAAAGCCATGGAGTATTGTGAGGCTGCAAATCCCAACTCGCTCCTCCGGCTCTTGCGGCAGCAGCTCTTCTGCTATGTCGACGCTCCATAAGACTCTCGAGACGAAGATAGGCCCCAAACAATGATGACTCAGAACAATGATGACTCAAGGAGATTTGTTTTTCCTTGAGAGTAATTAATAGTTCTATTTTGCTGGGATTCACATTCAACCAGTATTTCTGGCTGTGACGTGAAAGTATATTGTTGTGTTTTACCCTTAAAACACCTTTCGTGAATTCGATATTCTCCGCGTGTGCGAAATAAAACAGTTAACCTTATAAAAGTAATCACGTTATTATTTAAACACGAAATTGCGAAAACAGTTCACTTATCGCACTAATAACAGTCGCGTTACAATTTTACGCTCTATCGCTTTTTAAAATAACCGCGTCCGGATTCACTTAGGCAATCCGCACACGGGTCGTCGATCTATCGTCGTGGATGCGATATTTCTACGCTTGGTCGTCACAACCTAGGTAAATCAATGGGTGACCGCTAACGGAGCGTTACCCAATCGTGAAGAGTGAGAAGCGTAGTCGCTTCATTTTGAGTGCGTCTCAAGCGTTGTGCATTGCAGGCCTCAAGCCGAATGGCTAGTCGTTTTCGCAAGTGCGATGGATGACGGCAACGTACAATTCGTGGAGGAGGTGGGAAAATGCTCCGAATTGTACGATTTTACGAACCCGAGCTATTCAAGAAAATATTGTGTGGAAAAAGCGTGGGCGGAAGTAGGGAAAAAGTTTAACCTTACAGGTAAGAAATAATACGAGTATATGTATGTATGTTTATAAGAAGAATACGAGTAGATGTATGTTTATATTATATGTGTTACACATATTATTTGATGTACATGTATGTATGTATCAACCTAATCTGCTAAAATCTGAAAGCAAACTGACATTTGACGCAAACGATAGCTTGACGACCCGTCTGCGGACATGAAACGAGAATGACGACAATCGTTTTCTCGCAAGCTTCACGTGTGTCAAACGCACCTCTCGTGCATTGCATGGCTGACGACCCGTGTGCGGAGTGTCTTAATTCGCTGTGTCGCTTCGAACAATTCTCTGTATCAGACTATCGCCGTATACTAACTGTCACTGTATGCGAATTGATATACATATACTAATTTTATATATCATACTCGTTCTGGTGAGATGAATTGCATGTGGCTAGGCTATTCTGAATTTGTGTATTGGGCTCTCAAAGGCTCTTGATCTGGCTTTTAGAAGGCTTTTGTGTATTTCCGTTGCCATATGAGATTTGATTGTGTCTTGGCTTCTATGTAGAATGTTCTGATTTTGCTTCTGGAGAGCTCCAGCCTGCGTTTTATCTATAGATTGCTTTCGTTTTATGAAATACATGTATGAGATACATATTTAGCGACGTTTCTGGCTATTTCTTACACTGCTATGGGGAAATATGATTTATTTGGCTGTATTAACAGATCGATGAAGCCCGCAAAAGTATTGATATATACCTCCCTAACTCGGCGATTGCCAATGTTGGTCGCATAAGCAGCAAAAACCATATGGTCAACCCTTCTAAGAAGAGTATGTACCGTGATATTCCACATCAATGGGGAAAGGACACTGGCTTGAGGTGTCTCTATCTTGATCCCTTGACAGAAGTTGCCATTCCTAGGAAAGATAATACCATTCTGTTCTGGAGGAGCTTCGATAAAATTTACCAGTCGCATATAAACATCCAGCACCTTAATAGCTTCCTCAATCGCATTAGACTTCCTCCAGCTTTCTCAATGTCTTTGAAGGCGGCATGATTATATTCATTTTTTTTCGCTTTGCTCAATGTGAACGTGAAGAGTATTTTTAACGGGTTTGAATTTGGCGTAAGTGTACTGCGAGAATAACGTAAGATAGATAGACTTTCTGCTGTAATAGCCAATGATTCTTTCCAGAATCTTTAGGAAGCAACAGCTTAGATATATGAGACGACAGTTCTAAGCTTGAAAGTGCCAGACTGCCAGAACTTCTTCAGACACGGTAGTGTTCCTTTTATGAACAAGCCCCAGTATTTGAACAGTTCGAGGGAGCTTACGACCTATTTCAGTAGGAAGTTCACAATTCCAAGAAATGATGATAAACTCTTACTTTGCTTGATGCAGTACATGATTCCATAAACATAGTTGAACTGTAAGTGCTCCAAGAAGTACATATGCCATCTATATCCTATAGCCTTCGATGCTGAGCTTAAGACATTGTGTAGTATATCATCCTCCATGTTGCCACAGAATGGTGTCCATAACAATAATAGTAATTTATTTGAAGGATGCTCGACTTAAGGGCCTTCAATTTTATAGCAATAAGAGACCCTATATTTAGACCTGAAAGGAAGACTTTTCCCTTGGTCGTAATGTGTTTTTCTAGACTTCGAAAGGAACTCTTTCATCTTGTTTATTACGCTGTTCGTGATTTCCATTCTGTCTTGTCAAAGTCGAAGACATCCTGTTCATCCACTTAAGATTTTGTGGTTTAACACGTTAAGATTGGGGCTAAGCGGCGGCTATGCCGGCAAATTATATTTTTATTACTTATAAATATTATCACTTCTTTTTTTATAAAAAAAAAAAAACTTCTGTTTTTGCGTGTTCATCTCATGCCTGATTTCCACCTGTTTCTTAATTTGGGTGAACATATTCCTGCCTTAATAGTTCAATGTTTCAAATAGTTCAATGTTTCAATAGTTTACGCAAAAAGCTGAAGTATCCTTGGTGCCGGTATTTTTTGCTCGCTAGCACTCTCTCAGTTGATATGTCTCGTAGCTTTTGATGCAAAAGTACGTATGTCCACAATGCATAGCAACATGCTCGTGCGTTTAGCATCTGAAGCACTGTGTAATTAATACCTCGAAGACTAAGTTTCTTGAAGTGTGTCTTCTGATTTAAAACGTATCTGGTTTGAAGTAACTGCACAAGTTTACCGTTTGGTGGCGATTGCGCAAGGCACATATTGAACCGAATTTAAAATGCAGAATTTTAAACCAGCTCATTCATGTAAGTGTGGTTTCCAGGGCCGTCTTGACTTAATCTACTGAAAACGACTGATAAAGTCATGTTTTGACCTTCTCATTACATGTGGGTATAGTTCAAACACTCCACTCCATCCTTTTCCAAGCATTCTTTCAATGTACGAACGATTGAATAACACGCCAAATAAGCCTTGGAGCTAGGCCTGTCAGTTGATTTGAAGCTCGGAGCACCTCCTCCATTTTGGAGCAGCGGTCGAACCCAATATCGCTGAATGTGCGAAAATGCTTCAAAACTACCACCGATCGCCAGAAAATAAGATACAACTTAGCACGATTCCAACGGAACGACCGGGTCTGATTGTACAACCCGTGACTTCGAAAGGGCCGATCACCGGAGCTGCAATGTAAGTGAGAAGGGAAGTATAATATCATTAGCCGAATAGGAAAAGCAAAATCATGCGGGAAAATCAGAAACCAAGGGCAAAAGTGAAAATGGTGCATGTGGGCCGCCTAACTTCATATTACGAGAACGATCCAAATTGAAGCCAACCCCGTTAAACATGTATTCCAGGCGAATCGATTTAAGCCGGGTGTAGTGCTGAATGTCTGAAAATTGTTTGACTCCTTGTCTAAAAGAATTATTCATTCATGAATTTGAGCTCTTGCAATGCAATTTCGCATTGTGCAGCAAAACCAGTCTATTCTTGAAGTTTAAGCAAACAAACCGACATAATAAATACTGAAAAAAGTCAGATAAATCCACTTAAACTTCGCGGGCCGCTAGAATCTCTTATAGAAGCTTCGGTGAAATATGAGCAAAGAAACCATTCGAATAGTGTAAGTCGCGTTTAGCAACCACTACTGAAATTTGAGTGAAAGTACGACGCAGAGAAAATATGAACTAGCAAAATGATAGCTGTCTTGAGCGCGATAATTTTTCTGAAGTGAATTTTGTGAGATGATTTTCAAAAATTAAATTATTACTGTCTATTATATCCCAAAAAAACGCTGCAAATTTCTAACTGCATATTTTTCTTCAAGCCTTTTATTTTAAATACTACTCAATAAACTATAACCTTACACAAAAAATAAATTTATCTATCAGTTGATTAGTTAGATCAGTATCCGAGCATATTATGATCGAATGCAGAGCTAAGCACATAAAGGTCGCTATCGACAATATCCACCCTAAAAAAAATAAAAATCACATGCGCAACATGTGATTGACAAATTTCAACAGTTTCATAACAAACAAAAAATATTCTGGATGCATCTAAAATCGTAATCAATACTTAAATATAAGCATGGACCCGGTAGCTCTGCTCGCTAAGGCGTCTGGCCGAAAAGCGGCGTGCTACGGTGCCTGCGGGTTCGAGTCCCGCCAGTGCCATGGCTGTAAGTGAGAATACGTGTGATTGTCTATGAGGGTGGCAAATGGGCCCAAGCTGGTGGCCTAATGCTGGCCGCGTTCCCTTCAGCCCTCTTCATTAACCTAACCTAAATATAAGCATATCATCAAATATTTATCTTCCAAGCAAATCTGGTTTAATCTTCTTAAATCTCGGGCTAATCGTTTTGTTTAGAGATCCTAAAAATACTACTTGAGCTCAAATAGCAACTTACTCAATTATCAAAAAAATAGAAACCAATTTTTTAGCCATACTTATTCTCCTCGGCTCTCAAATGAATTTGATTAAATCGTATCTTAATCCACTCTCTTAATCTCATCTTTTCCGCAAACATAATTCCATGATTCCCATGGATACTATGCTCCTACCAAAAAAACTTCAAGATCATCTTCATTTCGGCTCTTAATTTTTAAAAAGGTCACATGTTCTCATTAGCATAATTTTGTCGTCTATTTGTTGACGTTTCGTGGCTTCTGTCTCGTTGCTGCGATGTCACCGAACATCTTTACCGAATTCGTCCTTTCTATTAGACAAGTGACCGAGCAGCTCACAGCGTGTCCTGCAACAAGAGAAAGGATTTCCACTCGGTCCATCTGCCTGCTCCGGGGAAAATGGGCGGTAGCAAAGAAAAATATCTAAATAATTCATTTCTAGACTTTTGATTCGAAACAAGACCGAACAGGATGAACGGCAAAGAAAGGACAAAACATGAATTTTAAAGTATTGTCTTGATGAAAGACAAGATAAATTTTTGCGATTAGTCCTTGACTCGAACGATTTCGGGGTTGGAGAATTACGCTTGAACGTTTGAATTATTTGCAAGGTCTTCCCATCGGAATCCTTTCCGAAGGCTTCAAAAACTTTTCTTGCCTAATTGAACATTTTCGACTTCGCTTTGATCTCATTAGCAGTGAAAATTGTTCGAACGACAATAAGGCTAACGAATCGGTCATGGTGTTCGTAGTAGTGATGGTGGTGGCTAGATTGGTCAAAAGAAGCCGAAATATTTTCCTGACTAAAGCAAATTACTACGGAATAGGATTAAGAAGCCTTTCTCGGTCCCAGCATGACTTTCCGTGACTTCGGGACAGAATAGAGTTGATTTGCATAAATTAAGCGGAAGGACACTTGAGTGGTAGTAATCGGAATTAATGACAGAGATATTCGATCTTTGGAATCTTATATTTATAAGGGCATGCTTTGATGATGAGTGGCTATTGACCTCGTTTTCCGATGATCAATTTCCATTTGGCGAAGTACATTTTCGAAAGTTAGTGAGCGAGTTGTTTGGAAGCTTTAATTTGTTTTTTTTTTTTTTAGTTCGCAGATGAAAAAGGATATTTTGAGCAAAATAAAGACAACGTTTATATCAACCATAAATAATCGTATATGTTCGACCTTCTTTTCCACTGAGACCAATGTAACTGCCATCCTTTCTGTCTCCCATATCTCATTTCCATTCAGTGTTTCCCTATCTGATTTATGCTGCACTTGTCCTCTGGGTTCAGGCAACAATATTCCGTGAAATATTTTCCCTAAATGAAAAAATATGTAAATTTCGAATGGAAGTTTGCTTTGGGGAATCTGCCGCCTTCCCGTCCGTGCGTCGTTTTCATTTCTCTGTTTTTGTTTTGATAAAAGCTGCAATTCTTCGAATCTCTTCGAAGCATGGGCTAGTGTGGCCGAGGAGTTGTGAAATAAAGCGTGAAAAGGAAGAAAATAATGAAAAGTTTTCGCCTGAATAAAGATAAGCACAACACAGCACACCCCAAATAAGAAGACAAGTGAGACCAACTTGAGACATCCATTTTTTTTTTTTTGAGAGAAAAGTAACTTTTCGTGCTCGGGCGAATCCCGGGAGAGATTCCGAGATAGAAGTGATGAAAAGTAGCTTGGTATATTTGGTGTTTCGTTTTCTCTCTGTAGGCTCAACTTCTTTTCAATTTATGTTTATCCGAAGTAGAGCTATACTGCAGATCTGTGACTGTGCGTGAACTTTCGTCCATTTGCTTGATATGGCTAACTGCTTGCCTCTGCTGGCTGTCTGTCACTTTTGCAGGACATGCTTATTTGGGTCTTCATAAAGTTAAACTATATTCTCACCTGGAGACAGGTTGTTATGAAATTTTCGAATGATGAAGAAAACAAAAGTTTTATATTGCGTGTCCAGAAAGAGTAATGGGATTTTGACATGAGAATAGCATTCGAATGGAAAAGTTATTCCAATTTACGTTTTTTGAGCAGGATTATGAATGATGGTAAACTCTTTACGTGAGCAGATTTTTTTTCTCGGGAAATTATCTGTCAGAAAACGAAGACTTCATCTGAGAGAGGCCTACAAAACAAAAGTTGAAGGTGAATTTTATGGTTTCGAAGCAGTTTTTGGTTAAGCTTGTTTGGTTTCATGGTCTGTTGATTTCACTCGACTATTTATTTTAATGCGCCAATAAACTTAAAAATTAATTTACTTCTCCCAGTATTTCAACCTTGTTTTATTCAATATTTTTCTCTAATTTGCCATAACGTAAACTGGTCATTAAATCCTTTTTCACTTAACACGATTCACAATGCCATGAAATCCAATTTCCATGACCCATCACATCACTTGCTTCATACTCTATTTATAGCACTTATCTATAATAAAAAAAAGTCTAAAATGAAACTTGACACCGACCAATGGACATCGAATGTGGTCCAATTCAAATGTGGCCTGCCATTAGTTTTAAGTGCAAATATTTGTCAAAGGCATTCAATGTCCGAAGCTTTGTTCACAGTTTTGACAGAATTAACAAATTTGAAAGTTTCGAAACAGTTCTGATGGATTCGGATATATATGGATGCATGAGTGATGATGTACTTATCGGTGTGTATCCTGGAAATCAATAAAAACGCAGAATTTCCGAAACTATCTATCAGAATCGAATGCAACTCGTTAAGAGTTTAAGTAAATAAAAACACGAGGACTTGACAATGACAGGTTGTGCATCCACAGACTTTTCCTCATATCAGCCCCAATTTTACAGGATAAGTTTGACGATGAGAGAATGGAACAGCTTTGGAAACTATGTTGGAATATTGCAAACAACTGGGGTTTAATTGATTTCTTTCTATCGATTTCATGTTTTAATGGTTGGAATTGTGAGTGTTTCGCTGTGCTTTATTCTAGTGGCTATAATACACGAGAAATAAGTGGCATAAATTCCGTGATAGGCAGGTTTGCATATATTTTTTCTTCGTTCTGTAAAATCGATTTTTGAAAAAATAAAATAAAGATTAGTAACATTTAAAAAGCAATGAGTTTGCCCTACAGGATCTTGAAGTTGAGGTTGGCAATATATTTGTTATCCCTCTTTATTATACGTCACTGATCTGCCTATGAGACGTTTCAGTTGCTTACGTCGCATCTCAAGCACTCTTCAATATATTTTTATATTTCACTCCTTTTATTGGATTCGAATAAACACTACTGGTTCTAATGTTTATTTAAATCAATTCACTTTAGCAAAATCTCAACACATAGTTCCTTTTTAACAATACTATTATTTGTCTTGAATTCTTATTTTTGTACTTCATGCAAGTTTAGTAGTTTTAGAGCACTTATTTGCCTCCAAAGCTATCATACCCATAACGGGTTTTATGCCCATCTCTGTGGATACGGTATTTACAAAAGTTTGCCCACTCCTGCATCAAATGATCCAAACATGACCATATTAGGTCATGTTTAAGTCGATTAGCTTAAAGCAATCGATACCATCTGACGATGAGCGTTTGCACTGGAAAAATTACAGTCATTCAGTTTTTAGTCGCTGCGAAGGGCCGTCGATGATGTGTGGGTAATTTGAAGCAGTTTTTAGAAGCAGTCTACTAAGAAAAATGGTGTCTACTAGGGAAACTAACGACGTAAGCCTGCAGAGATGGTGGAAAGCAAATAAGCACTGAACCATTAGAAGTAGTTCAGCTCAATGCATACCTGGTTAGACAACATAATTTATTTATTTATTTATTTGGTCTGTATTCAATTTAACGGGAAAACTGCCTAATTACAAATTTGGATACAATGAAAAAATGAAAAAAAAAGTTAATATATATAAGCATATAAAAATAAGTAAAGTAGGAATCAATTATAGTAAAATTAAGTAAAGCAAAAAAAAAGCAAAGTAAGTTTAGTAATGAGACAAAAATAGTTGATATGTTAAATAAATAAATAAATAAATAAATAAATAAATATAAAAAAATCCATTAAAAACAAGAATACGAAATAAAATTAATTAGAATCAAATATTTCACAAAAACCATATCTTTAAAAACGGCAATTGAATGTAGAAGAGGGTCAATTTGAAGTGCGTAAGAGTCGCAAAACAGGAGACTGGAAGAAAGTATCGGTACGTGCATACGGTGTTTCAAATACAATGGAGGACCTGATTATTCTTACGGGTTGCCGCACAATAATCGAAGATGCTAAAGAGCAAGATTGGTAACCACGGCCAATTTTGAAGAGGTAACTTTAATCCATGTAAACTCTGCACTGCTCAAGGAGAGGAGTGTTTAGAAGAAACAAACGTTCATTCTAGGGTATTTAGCGTCCGATGGCCGCATCCCTGCACTATAGCATAAGCATACCATCGTTCACATGCGCACGATTAATATGCATACAATAATAAAATACAAAGTGTCTTAAGCGATTTAGATAGTTGTCGTTGGAATTTAGAGCTCATGAAGATAAGCGGTTTTACGCTGAGCTAGCAACGTGTGTGTACATGCGTGGTGCTCATCGCATGTTAGAGCCCTGCCGGTAATTTAATAATCCAGACACTGACGCTGCAAATCGCGTCTTGATAACTTCACTCGTTCCGTTTAAGTTAGTCAATATCTTCGTAGTCTTGCTGCAGCATGCTTTTCAGCTAACAATCGATGATTGTCGTTTTCCATCTTTGTAACTATATAAGTAATAAATAATATATGTACATTCCACAACCATTTTTTTTCGCTCGCGCAACCAGGCCAAAGTGGCGATCCTACAAGAAGCTAGTGTCGCGATTTGATAAATATTACGATCGTGTTTTTGTCCTGTGCAATCTATTTTACGCGACGGGTTCTTTTGGCAAATGGGTGGTCAGGAGAGCAAGCTTCCATTCGTGGGAGACATTACGAATACTATGGTGGTAAATTCGTCGCTGTCCGTATAGAGCGAAAGCTTGGAATTTCTATTTTCGGCCGTTCAAGTCATTCACGTTCTATCCTTCACCTACCGATTGTATTGCGATCATCTGCGTGGATTCAAATGACGCGCGACCACGGAACAAGCCTAAATTGACAGTTTATAGTATTCACAGTGTTGCAGCCTGCCTCGGTAAGGTCAGGGAACTGCAAGATGGTAACTTGTGATACGTCAGTGCTGATCATACTGTTCAAGTAAGCCCTTGCGTCCTTATCATTCGATAGACGACCAAAACCCCAAAAACCATGTCGAATCCTGCTCCGACTCTCGCTGTTGATAAAATAAACGTGCCTGGCGACAATGACCATGCAGTGGTAAACGAAGTAAGTAGAATCGCGGTCCGAATTCCTCCGTTTTGGAGTGACGACGTAGAAGTATGGTTCTCACAAGTTGAACCCGTTTTCGCAAATACCCGGCCTTCGAATGATTCGTCCAAATATTCATTTTTAGTGAACGGGTTAGAGCCGCGTTTGATGCAACAGCTTTGAGACTATATTGTGAATTCACCGGTAGATGAAAAATACATAACCTTAGAACGGGCAATTTGCAACTTTAATAGACTTGGCACAGCAACGTATTCACAAACTTTTTCTGGGGTCGAGCTAGGAGATCAAAGGCCATTGCAGCTTCTCAATCGGTTACGCTCATCCGCCGGTAATCTATTCCAGAAGAAATGCTTAAGCAGATTTGGCTACCGCGACTTACCCCAAATTTGCGAGCAATCTTGTCAGCCAATGACGTCGCCCTTTCGGAGGTAGCCGTCATTGCCGACCGTGCACACGAGGTGTATATGGCAGGTTATATTTAAAATGTAAGGTGCGAGTAAACCTCCGCTTGATTAACAGCATCAGAGAGGTGTTTGAAACAAGGACACCACACTTGACTACAATATTCAAGTTTTGATCGAACTAGGGTAATAAAGAAGAGGATACAAGTAGGAATATTAAATGAATTGTGATAGGAACAAACCACAAAGCTTTCTAGTGATAGAACATCGAATGAACTTCGAATCGCAGCTTACGATCAAAAGTGATCCCAAGATCAGAGAAATGTTCGGCTGAAGAGAGGATAATACCACCAATAGCATAAGAAAAGGCTTGAGTATGAAGTTTTAGGGAAAAAGAGATTTAGGGATAAACAGCTCAAATTACAACAACCAGAGAGAGCATTCAAATATTTCAAAGTGGCCCTAAAACGAAGCCTTGAGGTACACCAGAAGAAGGGGAGAAAGGTGAGACAACTCAAGCGCGTTTAGTTAAAAATAGGAGATCCCCGAAAGCAAAAGTTCACAGATCCCATAATGCTTTGGTTTGACAAGGAGGTGCGATGAAAGAGACAGATGACAGTTGACCTTTGGCAAAATCAGTATAAATGACATCAACTTACTTGTTCCTGTCAATTGCAGACGCGATTACATGAGTAAACTCAACAAGGTTTGTAGCTGTGCAACGACCTTGTACAAAGCCTTTGTTGTACTACAATACCGAACTCAAACAGGATTAAGATTGAAACAGTGGAATCGAAACCTTTAAACAAGCCGCTTCCTTTCCATTGTTTCAATCTCCGTCCCTCAATTAATCCACGTTATATACGTAGCTACAGTTGGGGGTACCCTAGGTACAATTGAAAACGAGGCGTTTCAAAATTTTTGAAGGGCAAAGAAAAATGGAGATAGTGTGACGGTTAGAAGCAAGGCTATGTCAGAAAGTTTCCAGGCGGACGGAAATAATAATTCTGTAAATGTAACCCTAAACATTCGAAAATGATTTTTTTTGTAAATTTATACTGAAGGAAATGTAGTGCAAAAAAAATAAATATTTTTGGAACTAATTTATTTAAATAATTACCCTGAAGAAAATTTAGTGCAGAGATAAAAAAATTTTTTTTGTGCTTGATTAAAACGAAGTTGATTAAAACTTAAAGTAGCGAAAGCATATTAACGAGAAATAAAAATTTAACAAAATGTGCTCAGAGACAAGGGAAGTGCAACTCAGCAAGAACAAAATATAATGCTTTTTTCTCAGATGGTGGTTAACGCAATAATAAGTTTTTTTTTTTAAACAAAAGACGAAAAGCAGGAGCTTATAATCCATTGTGTGTTCGTGCATGTGCCATCTTGCTGTTGTTTCGCCTCAAAGCCCACAAATCACCGAACAACTGAAACAATCGTCTAAAAAGTGCAAATCGGGAAAGAGTCACAAGACCGTGACTTGCAGTTCCACGGTCACTTGTCTGCACACAGAAAAGCCAAGGGTTCCTTGGCGCTCTACAAATTCTTGCATCCTATATGCCTCGAGTGTAGCAAGGAGTTCCCTATTCGAATCGAGTTCAATTCGCATCATTTGACCTCGGACCATTTGACAAAAGGCCGCCGAGTGCAACACTAAGGTTGGCTGGCGAACGTAAGAAGAATACTTTGGCCGTCCTCACCGAAGAAGATGAGTTGAACGATCTCAAGCAACCCACCAAGTAGAAGAAGAAAGTCGATCCTAAGAAAGGGGAAGAAGAAGGAGCTGATAGCGAAAAGAAGGGGAATGGTGAAGATGAGGGTGTATATTGTGAAAAGAAGAAAGGCGAGGAAGGCGCCAAGAAGGAAGAAGACGATGAAGCCAACCAGACTGAAATCGAAGATTCCAAAGATGTCATCTTGGATTTTAATGACGGTGGTGAGGAGAAAGCAACTGATGAATTTCGCGATACGTCTGAAGCCACAGCAGACCTACCACCGTAATCTGAATTTCTATTGGGTTTATGTGGTACAGTAACATTGCTGTGGTGATCTTCCGTTAGAAATAACCCTCGAAGAGCTCGATAGAGGGAGAGTAGGTCCTGATTCCAGGATGCCGGGCGTAAATCAAAAATGGAAACACCTTGAGAATACTGTCATTAGTACTGCAGACACCATCTTAGGCAGTAGTCGCAAGAATCGAGGTGACTCAATTGTTTATGAAAGGAATCAAGCGACTGAACTTAAGAATTTTGCATATCATACCGAGCAATGTAGCAATCTCATGGAACTCAGGCATGTGAGAAGGAGTACAAAAAGTTCAAAGAGGAAAACAAAGCAACCACACATGCACATACTGTAAGTAAAGAGAAGGGAACCTGATCACCGATACTGAAGGCATTCTGCAATAATAGAAAGTGCATCTTAGAAAATCGCTACACATTCAGCTCGCCAAAAAATCAGAAGCATCGCCAATCCAAGAAGTAGACCATGTGCTGCCGCCACCAAGCATAGAAAAGGAACAAAAAGCCATTAATTAACAGAAGCCACAATAGCCCTGGAAGAATACGTTAGAGGGTGCTAATAAAGTAGCTGATAAAATGAACTGATAAAATATGGACCACTCATGCTGCATCAAGTAATGCATGAGATTATAATGCACGTATGGGAGCATGAAGAATTATCCCAATACTGAAAGATGTACATTATATGTTTTATAGATAAGAAAATCGATGTCCCAACGTGCAGCAATTACGGAGGCAAAACATTATTGAGTACTTCCTGCAAGATACATTCCTCTACCCTAAAAAATTGGATAGCTTCCTACGTTAAGGTTATCGTGAGAAAGTCTTAATGTGGCTTCGTACACGGCAAATAAACAAATGATCAGATTTTCGCATTTATTTGAGCGACGGAAAATATCTACAATTCCGTATTGCACTACATCATCTGTTTATAGATTTTAAGAGCGCCAATAACTTGAATAGGCATACTGTAAAAAGACGGCAGGCGATGAGAGAAATCACCATTCTAAATAAATTGACCCGATTGTGTAGGTTGACCATGAGCAATATAACAAACCATCTTTAAAATGCCGGATTGCTATTACGACCGATCAAATTCTTCAGTGGGCTCCAACATGGGGATGATAATATCGTAAAATATTTTGGAAAAAAGCTACGTTTGCCTGTCAACCCTTCTCTGAGTGGGGCATAGTTTTTTCTAGATAAGTAAGTGATCTCCAAGAAACGTCTAGCATCCAAAAGAAAATTTAGGTAGAGGTCAAAGAAATAATTTATATATGAATAATTGAGCCTTTGTCTAGCTCCTAAGTGTTATTAATATTTTTTATCAAAGGCAAAAGGATGGCTCATATAACTTCTACTTCAATTATGGAAAGCTCAACAAGGTTTCTGAAAGACGTCTGTAACATTGTGACATATGTTTCACATCAACCAGTCACTTGAGTAAACTCATTGCCATGAAGGAAGATGAAGCCCGCGGTGGGAAATACTGGCCGTTGCCAATCGTCACTCTGTGTAATTCTTCCAAAAACTCCACGAAAATGACAACCGCTCAGTCTCAGAACCTGGGGCCATCACCTTTCCGGGAGATGGCATCACCTTAAACTTCTTTGCTTTTGGAGAGGTGGTATATTTCTACTCCCTTAACGACCACTTACTGTTGGGGGTGTACTGATGGATCCAATTTTCGGCACTCGTGACAATACGATGTCGAGAATTGTCCCCTCCCATGAAGAACCGTTGCGGAATTCCCCCCACGCCCTTCTCCTTGTATTTGGTTGAGCATATGAAGAACCTAATGACCAACCTGATGAATGCTTCTGAATGCCATTCCCAATTATGATTCCCCTGTTGTTCTGAATCAGCTGCTCCACGCGATCTGTGTTCAAATTTGTTGATGCCGTGCTGGGTCGGCCACTGGGATCGTTTTCGGTGGCCTTCTTTATACTAGCCGCAAACTTTCGACATCATTCTGCAACATGCTGACGATGCATTACAATCTCTTTGTAAGCCTCTACCAGCTGCCATTGAATGTAAGACGTGGGTATATGTTTTGCCAACAAAACTCGAATAACTGGGCTGATTACTACGCGGGACTTTTTTTTTCAAATGATTCGCCATTCGTATTAACCTACAATACGACTTTTAGGTGATGGCTGGTTTACACAGTTTAATTTAAAGCGCAAAGCGAATTTGTCTATAACATACAAAACTCCAGCAACATCGGCCTTGTGACCTTAGTTTTGGATCACTTTTCATATTATTGCTTGACCAATGCAAAAGTGATTGGGGCCATAGTACACTTGACTTCAGGACCTTCATTTCAAATAAGATCAATTTAGTAGGTAAAATTCCGTCCAAAATATTTTTCCCATTTTCACTCAAAAAACGCATTAAATAAAATCAATACATCACCATAAATCGAGTCAAATCACTACTATTTATTTTTCTAATAAATTTTTCCAAACATAAGAAAAAAAAATAACGTAACTTACATTCAACCCAATCGGTTTAGTCGAGGATGCAATAATGCATAGTATCGGTTTATAGACGACTGACTGCCAGACCATAGTAGCTATTTATTGTGGCTGTTCGAAACGAAACGAGAACCATCCGTTCCAGTACCGTCATCCTCACATTGGTGCACTCTTCCAAATGGAAAATAGTGCACCTAGCAGCATACATTCCTCTCTGATGTATATACAAGCAGTATATTTCGTTTCGTCTAATTGCATTTGCATTTTTCGAGTATCGTTTATCGGCAGCAATATGGAAATTTTTCCATTAATTCCGACCGCGTAAGTACTGCTGTATCGAACGAACCAGTCGAAATCATGGTGAACACTTGTGGAAATGGATGCATCTACATATACTTATGTGTCTACACTCTTATAGGTCTTAAAGGTTAGTCTGAAGTGGTATGAGGAAGCCTAGTATTGACTTTTCCTCCTCATCATGTGGTCTTTCCGTTTCCTCATTTCCAGCAGCCGAACGATAGGTGCATGCACCAATTCCACTTTTCCCCAGAAACCACCACACACAGATTCACTGATTAGGTAAGTTATTTGGGTCATAATCTCCACGACAAGTCATATGCACTCGCCTGCGAACACAAATCATTTTCATAACTTTATTCCAACTTTGCAGCGTGTATATACCTTCTCTTAGCTTTAACTGAAATACTGCACAGACAAGTGCAGCACGTACAGCCATAAGGACTTTGTACCTTTCCAACGAACGTATATAGGAAATGGGTCTGAAATAATGCAGAAATGCATGTGCACATATATTTTATGCATAATTTCATAGTTTGCTGGACGATTTAATGTTGTGCTGTGCAGAAGTTTTGAAAAATGGTTTCTAGAGTCATTTATACTATTTTTCGAGACGAAAGCTTCTCGAATACATTCATATTTCAGCCATTTTTACGGTGGATTGAAGTTGTGAAGTTAATGCATTGATAACTGTATGTAGGACTGAGCGATATTGAACGATGACTCTGACACTACTGACGAAAGATTAAGTTTTCAATGATGTTTGTCGATGGATTTCGAAACGACATGAAAAGACTGAAATATCGTCGGATTCAAGCTGAATTGATTCGAACCGAATAGGTTGTATTCATTGAAATTGATGACTGCACTTTATTGAGAATAAAGTTGAAGCGATAAAAGGACGGAAAACTCTTAAGAGAGCATTCTCGTAGCTCATTAAATTTTTAAATCCGTTTCTCTATGTATTTGCTTTTGTATATAAAAGTTGATGAAAAGATTTTGGCAAGGCTAAGCCCAAAATATAGTCAATTTTTACTAGGATGATATACCTATCTTCTGTTTCATTTAAAAAAAAAGGTTTTGCCTATTCACTCCACTTGAAACACATTGAATATTTCTCTTCTTCATCTGTAAGTGTGATTTAGTGTTTTTGACATGTTTTTGTGATTTATAAATTGAGTTGGGAGTTCCTTTTTTCATCGACCTTCTGCTAATTATCGGGAAAACGTGTAAAATTATAGTTTTTGCTCTACTGGACCTCTGTTGTTGTTCATATCTCTAAGTACTTGAAGATATATCAACAAAAAATTGAGTTTGAAGGAGCTGATTAAGTGTGGGTTGAGGCCAAAAGATCCATTGGATTCAAGTTTCCCGGACCTGTTTATAAAGTCCAGGATCATTTAAATGGGATTAGATGCTGTCCTCTGCATGCACAGAACATCTCAGCCAAAAGAAATCCACCACATAGGAAATTCGCAAAGGAAATTCACCATAAAATCCATCTCTTTTAAGTAGGATCGTCAAGCTAAAATATTATTTTTATTTCTTTTACTAAAGAATATGTGTAGCACAGTTTTTTTAAATTTAAAGAGCCAAAATTGAAAATACCCCAAAACATAAATGTGGTAATCAAATATTCAGCTTTAATTGTCGCTAGCAAGAAAACAAACTTTAGGGTAAAAGAACCACTAGAGAGTTAAGGAGAGAGACAAAGGAAATGTCTAGATTCCGTTTGAGGTTTTATATGCTTGAAATGCTTACAAAATCACTTTTACGTACTAACGATCGGGTACGAGTATGTAGCATTTAATCCAGCATATATCAGAAACAAGTGGCCAGATCGTCCGATCATCGCCACGTAAAGCATGTTTTACTTACTCCATTTTCAAACCAACCTATTCAGTGGATTTTGTTTTGATCCGATGACTGCTTCGGGATTTATAGATGCTGAACGATTTTAAAGGCTACCACCCGCCACGATTTGGAATTTTAAATATGTCTTGCTTATTTTTTATTTTAAGGTCGTATCTTGAATCATATGCGAACCGATGGTAGCATCTCTTGATCCAACAATGACAAAAATCACTGGTTTTAGTAACTTTGTCCTAGTTCTGAAAGTATTGGAAACTATAAGGTCGAAAGCTTTTATTTGGTTGAGAGTTAATTCAGAGAGTTAATTCAAAGCTACAAGTACATTCACAAAACATATACAAGTATATTCACAAAACTTTTATCACACCTGGTCCTCCTTAAGACCAATACATCCTGTGAATTTTAATTTGATCTAATCTGTCAAATCCGGTCGTAATTTTTCGCGAAAAAGAAATTTCGGATGTCCGCAAAATAGGTAGCTTGATAGTAAATTACCGTTCTTGTAGAATGAAGAACTTTGAAAATTTCAAACTGGCGATCCATTCAATTTTCGTAAAAGGCGAAAAAATTTCTGTAAAGTCGATAGTTTGCGTGCTTGGTGAAGCTACAAATCTGCCGGCAAATGTTCAACAAAAAAAAACACAGGCCTACTAGTTATAAGTGTTTACATTTTTTCATTGTACAGTTTTTTTTTTCGAAAAATTTCTTTGCATAGAAATGCCTGAAAACACCAAAATTCCCGCCGCCTCCAAAGGGTTGAAGATATATTTCTTATGCTCGGTATACATCCATGTCGATTGGATTACGCAGTCCATTGCTGGTGCCATAGTGGACATATTATCCACACCCTCTGAATTTCAGCATTAATGAAAACAACAAATCCTTAATGTGTTTACAATTTTAGGTTACAACAGCCAAGCGCTACTTGTTTCTGCTACATAGTTCAAAATCATATGAAAACTCTTTCCAAATTTTGAATCTTTCTGTTTTCTTTTTTACGCCGTGAGTGCATATCATTGAAAGGGTGTAGGAAAATTGTCTGTGTTAGGGGGATGTATGCACTTTCCCCCTAGAAAGTGCATACACCCCCCTAACACAGAAAATTTTCCTACACCCTTTCAATGATATGCACTCACGGCGTAAAAAAGAAAAGAGAAAGATTTCAAAATTAGGGGGGTGTAGGAAAACCTCTGCCTGGACGTAGGGGTTTTCAGGGCAACTGTGAACCCGATGAACGAGCGAGACATGGTATCTTGCTATCGGTGGTCTCATGCTCCTTCTCAAGAGGAATAGGCCATTCGGCAAAAATACCTTGAGGAAGCTAGAAAGTCCTGGACAGATGAATTATTCTGTGCGATAACAAAACAGTCCTGGGTCGCCATGGACACCAGGCCGTTAGTAGGCTTAGCTTGAGATGCTCTACGTTGTGTTGTGAGTATTCTTACGGGCCACTGCCTTACAGGACGGGATGTGCAACGATTGGGCGCAGGATTTAACGACTTCTGTCGAGGAGCAATCCGTCCTCTATCTCATGTGCCAGTGCCGGCCTTTGACGAGGGGAATAATGGTGGCTCTTGGCGCACCTTTCTCTCAAATCGGATCGAACTATCACTGGTCAATTCAAAGGGGGTAGTGCGGTTTATCAAAGGCATTAGATGGTTTCCTGACTTTAGTGACTAGTGGAGAGAAAAATCACTGTGGCACTACAACGCGCCTCTTATGTACCTAAGTGCTTTTCACGGCAGGTCTTTGTCGATCGGCAGCTTTTCCAACTGATCTACCTACCTATACCTATAGCTATACCTATACCTTATTTTTGGACCGGGCGTTTTACTGAGTCCAGCTTAAGTGATAGTTCATTACAATATACAGCCTACATGTACATTGCACAGCCTAAATGACCCTCGTGCACCTGCCAGTCCCTCACCAAACGATCTAAATTACCTCTTCTTGGAGATTCTCACCAGATTTTGTGACGTTATATAAGTAATCCAGTCACATCTTTGTTGCTCTTACCAGCTTAATTGAGAAATTTCTTTGTATCTTTCCTGAGCTTCTCCAGTTCTCGGTTTCTTCAAGGAACTGTTTCTTTGCATCTGTGTTTGCTGATTGCGAAGAACTTTTTACGGTTACCTCATTTAACTGTATTCTGAACTGTCTTTTTGAGAGCTGTCGACATTCGATTGAAAAATACTTTGAATTCAAATAAATCTAATAAATCTAATAAATCAACCCATTAGTCCAAATCTAGACTGAAGCCCGAAAATAGATACTTAAAGAGAAGACGCGAAGGAAGGTCGATAACTTTAAACAGAGAGAGAAGCGGACCTTTAATAAAACCTTGTGGAATACCAGCTCTGTCAATAAATTACTGCGATACACAAATTGAAAGTAACAAAGTCAATTGTTCTTTCGAAAACTCTCACGCTGTACTTAGAATAGCGTAAGAAAGAGAAAGCGGAGATAAGTCATTGGATTAGATAGAAGTTTGTGAAAGTGAACAAGTTTATAAGGTTCCACAAATCTGCTCCACTCCAAGCCAACATTAGTGCGAGACGAAAACTAGAGCTCCTCAGCATTGTCCTTCGCTGCACTTGAGATATAACAAAAGTTCCAACCGCATACATTTAAAATTTAAAATTTAATTTCACTCGCTTTTGCTATTATTTTTCAAGCGCTAATAGCGCTAATAGTTGACTTACTAGTGCTGCAGCAACTGAATAACGAAAGTTACATTTGAAAGCTACTGCTGAAACGATACTGATTGCGATAGTTGAGGAGTTAAGCGACTGTTATAGTTGAAAACGGAAAGTATTGTTCATGATAGTGTTTTGATTTTGAAGTGAAATAAATTAAGATATTTCGAGCATAAAATCTAGTGTTAAAATTAAAAAATTCGATGCTAATAGGAAAAGTGCGGCAGTGGTGTCAGAAGTGGAATTTTTACGACAGAGTTATTAGTGAAAGACAGTAAGATAATATTAATAGACAGTAAACTAAAAGACAGTGCGAAAATTGTAGAGGGGGAAAAGCAAAATTAACAGGTCGCTTGATCGATGCGATTTAACGTTCCTGAAAAACTCAAAATCATTTAGTCGAATAGTCTGGAAACTAAATGATTGTATTTTGGTTGTAGAAGATGGAATGGTACAAATATTATCGATATCAACTAAAAATTTCAACGATATAATGTACCAGATAATATGTTTGTTGACGTGTTTCTTGGTATCCAACAGCTGATTATAGCTTAGCCACCTCAACTCAATGCAAATTTTAAATACAACTTATTTCCATGCATCGAAACTGAGCTTTCCCCTAAACCTGAAAACGTTTACCTTCTTCATATTCCATATACCAACTAAAAGAAAATACAATAGCTCTACACTCTAAGTCATGCCATTGAAAAGCTGTTAAAGTGTATTAACCCTAACTGAGCTCCTGTGTAAATCTAATATCATTGATCTAAGCTTAATGTGATAGAGTTAGAATTAAGTACTCGATTGTGGCTAAAACTTCGACCCGAATTCTCTTCATTATTTTCATTGTACAAGTACCATACCCTACTTACTATGCTTCGGCCGTGCCCCGACCCTTTCTCAAATGGCACCTGAACGTCGCCTTGTTCCTGGACAAAGTCGGACTGCTGCTGCTAGTTGGTTATTCTAAAGAATAGATTGAAAACAGCAAACACACCAGCCCGACGACCGTTCATATTTGTATAGTTTCCAAAACCACGAAATCTAAAGGCTATTAGAAGGCTAGGAAAGCCGCCATGTGGATTGAATTCTGTATTTCGGCAATTCGCTATATCCTGCGGACGAATAGAATTGGTCCCAGACATCGAGATAATACCGGAATTATGTGTGGCATTCAGATACTGCTATGACTAAACAGTAAACCACACGTTTTCAGATTAGTACCGTACCGTTTCGAATACTGAATGCTTCTGGGCACGTTATAGACCACACCTGGTAAATTCACGTACTTTCACTATGTATGATTTCTGGCATAACATGAATACCATTAAGGATATTGTTCGAGAATTGGGAATATTATAGGCACATGATTATCCTCTCTAGGATAATAGATAGTCGAACTGTTCTCGATAGACGTATAAGCAATAGGTGATTGTTCCACGGGCGCTCAGTTGCTATATAAATTGGGAGCATATGGTTTCAATGGCTTCGCTCCTAGCCGCTCCAGGTTGCCAAAGTAAATAGCACAACTTCGATTCAGCTCACTATATATTACACCTTTTACCGATTCGACCATATAAAGCACCGTAGAAACGTTTCAACGATCCAAGCACAATTTGCGGTCAGACTAAGTGGTCCTTCCATTTGACTCGTTCTTTCCCATTCTGACCCCAAACGCTTGAACAAAGTCCAGTATCGACGTCATTTTCTATCGTCTGACCGGGAAATTTCTGTTCTCCGAAGATAATTAAATAATGGCCACGGAAAGAAAAAGGAAATTTCATTCAGTCCAGAACCAACCTGGTCATGGTGAACCGTCTCCGGGATTCCATTTCTTACCTTTTGCATTGGTAAATTACGGTAAAGAGCTGGAAAAGGTTTTCCTCTTCGCTCACAGCAAATAGTGGCAACCATTAAAACACAAAAAGCCATTGAGGAACAGAAAGTTATTTAAAGCTCCATTTTCTGCTACATTAATTGACCCGTAAAGGATTAGAGGAAGACTCGTTCTCACCGTTTTGTGATTTGCCCGCTCGCTATCTCGGATGTGAAATGAATTTCGAAGAATCGGGAGGATGAGTAAAGTAAAATTGTGTACGGGCAATAGAAATATGGATAGATAGATTGATGGTATCGGGAATCAAAAAGTCCATTAGCTTGCGCCTACACGATTAGGTGATTAGATGCTGAGGTCGCTACATTTGCACCGAAACGGATAGATTCCTTGTTAAGCACATTTATCAGATATAGCTATGCCTATGGAATGACCTAAGCTCTTTGTTCGATGCGTTTTGCTGATTTTCGGCAACAACAGGGAGAGAGTCTGCTATAATATCATCAGTAATGAGCCTACTATTGAATTGATAATTATCTTGACTGGTTTCATTTCGGAGAATTAATTGGATTCGTTCAACGTTGCTGTATTTACCTAATGAAGGGGTTTTCCGAAGAGCTTTAATATTTGCTTGAATATTTTTCAGGAAATTCAGGATGATCTGGTGAATTGGATGCTATTAGGAAAATTAAATTTTCTGGTTACGTGATTTAACGTTTGTAGAATTGTTTGAATATTGGTTGTTACTAAGAATTCGTGACAGGCTGGTATTAAATTACCATAGCAGCTAGAGTTTCTTTGAATTTATATGAAGGATTAAATTTCAAGTACGTGAGATTTAGTTTGATAAAGTATTCCGTTAAAGTGCGGAATTTGAATTTGACTTTAACCAATTCTGATATAGCAGATCTTGCTTGCAGACTTTTGTTTCTCAAATTTTACAGTTCTTTCAAGATCAAAATATTAAAAAACATAATCACTAATGCAAAAATGTAATCGGAATGAAGTCAGGATTTTAACAACCTGCTAAGCTACCCGTTAAGTCATATCTTGTTTTCATTCGGTGGATGGCAAACTTGAATCGTTTCTGCAAAAACAGGTGTCATTGGTTCAACCGCTACTTTATTCTATACTTTATATTCCCTAATGTCCGCCGAAGTGGTCAGAGGCTGCTCAGGAGATGTTCCGAAGATCTGATCGACTAGATGACCTTTGCTGGGGTTTCACCTGGTGACGCGTCCTCTACTGAAAACATAAAAAGACACAGATCTCCGACTCTTTCGTTTTATTCAATCAAGTTGGCCCAATGCACATTTTTAGCTTCCTAACCAACTTCTGCTTCTAAAATTGGGCTCTTATATGTTTCCCCCTCCACGGTTCGAGGGTTGTGTCAACGTATTTGCATCAGCATACTCTCGAAGTTCTCATTTTTACTACCTTGAGTAGAAGCTTTCTGGTTTTTCAACTTCCCCTTTAGCTCTGCTAAACTAAGTTAGTTAATTTTATGCGGAATTTTTCATACAAAAATGCTATTAAGGAGGCAGGTACACTTAGGTTATGCAAAAAAGCTCTTTTTTAGGATTTTTTTTAGACACATATTAATATAATTGATAACAATTGTTTTTTTTACTTGAGAGAAATATATTTGTAAAAGCTATTTTAAATTTTTTTAAGGCAAAATGTTGAAAATTAGCCGCTATCGAGCAAATTTTCGAGGGTCCAAAAAAAGAAAGGGTTTTGCCGTGATCACTGTAGCTCGTCACTGGATCATCTGAATTAAAAACAAAATCGGGGATCATTAGTCAATGGCATAGTGCTTCGGATGAACGAAGGAATTTGACAGATTTTGATTTTTCGAAAAATGGCGGATGTTGAAATTCAAAATTGGTATTTCGATCAAAATTTCACTCGCATTTTCAGCTATTAAAAAAAATTATCGTCCTAACAAAAAATCCTTCGTTTATCCGGAGAATAATTATATATTTAATAAGTGAGTAAAATTTCATGCTGATCAATAAAGCCGTTTTCAAGTTACAGTGATCACTGACTTCGAAAACATAGTTTGGAGAAAAATGCGTTCAAAGTTTTGAGTACGATTTGCATGCAGATAAAAAATTTATTTTAGAACTTACGGTGAATCATCTATTCCAGGATCATATGATGTCCCTTTTTTTCGCTTTAATAGTTGCATTAGTAATGATTTTTAGCTGTCGTCGAGCCACTCTTTTTCTCTATTTGTACCACCCTTTGTAGCGAACGTCGGTTTGCTTCCCTAACTCGACTTGAATCCTCTTTCGTAGCAAACGTGTATGCTCCAGTATCATACGTTGCGTAGGTTTATGCGACAATGCCGGGAAATCCATCAAGCTGGAAAATTTTACTGCACCTTTGAAGCCAACACCTATGACACGCATCGCTAGCATTAACCTTCGATTTACTTTATAAGAATGTTTGATAAAATCGCAAGATGGTATGCACTCAGGAGTACATTTATAATACATAAGCGAAACTTTAAAACCAAGTCCACGTTCATATACTATACCGAAAGATATTTTGCTCTCGTACTTTGCACATTTCACAAGACTTGCGACCGCCTAAAAAACGGTAACCAAATTTATTATCCTGCAATCAACTGCATGTGTTTTCGGCACAAGATATTCATCATTACTTTTAAGTTTTTTTGCTGACCTACTCGCTTTACTTGCTTTTAATTTTATAATTTTTTTATAATTTTTTACTTTACTTGCTATTAATTTTATCCTACTGTCTTTCACTAATAACTTTTCCTATTGAGATCAACTTTTTTAATGTTAACTCTAGATTTTATGCTCGAAATATCTTTATTTATTTAACACTTAATAAAATTCACCACAAACTCAAAGCGCGATCACGTATAATCCTTTCGTTTCCATTGTAAATAACTGTCGCTTTACTCTTCTATTCCGATCACTATCGTTTCAACAGTAGCTTTCAAATATAACTTTCGTTTTTCATTCCTCGCTCATGTTTCGCCGCGGCTTTTATAAGAAATGCTAGCAGCCCGCCAAGCTTATAGTAGGTTCCACTGATTCTTTCCAGTACTTGATCACCTATCTAAAATTTTTGTTTGCCAATTTATATACAAATAATTAAATGCATATCTACGCTATATAGTATTTATGAATACTTTGGAATGCATTATTTTTACATGAACCAGTTCATTAACAATTAGGTAGCAATTTCAACCATACATGTATGTATGTGAGCGCTTGTGAACAATTGTTGGAGATGTAAACGGAAATTCAAAAATCAAGATCTTTTGGTTTTTTAAATTTTCCAAGATTTTCCTGTTGGATGTAAAAAAAATCCCTAAATCGATGAAGAAATTCCCAAGATTGGCTGCATTGTTTCTAAGGTGACAACTACTTCGATTCGAGGCTTTAATTCATCCTTATGCCTAGTACTATACTCTTCGCGAAACGAATTCAACGGTCAAATCTCATACAAAAGAGCTTTACTGACGAATTGAAAAGCTCTTTTTTATGGGATTTGACCGTTGAATTCGCTTCGCGAAGAGTATAGTACTAGGCATTCCGTTGAATAAAATTCTAATGAATGTATGGGATAAGTTGAAATCTTTCCGCAAATTTTTACACAATTTTTTTTTTTAATATTCGTGCGAAGGGAGGCTTCAAATTTACGACGTCGTCTCAACTTTTCACCACTTTTTAACCCTCTCTCTTTTTATACACATATCTTGGTATATAAATCTTAGAACACATGTCTGCTATCTGGCATCCAGAGGCTGAATGTGATCGTAAAACCATCAAAATTAACTGAACCCTACATTGCAAGCATTACTTTTCATGTTTTGAATACTTTGACTGATGGGACGCTAAACGTTCCAGCTGTGTTGCAACATGCCAAACTACCTGCTTATTACTACCTACTACTTTCAATAAATTTATCAAGTCTTCTATTTATTGCAAATAGACTTTGTCAAGACTATTGAGTGCTCACAGTACTTTGTTTTCGTCGATATCAGCTTTGAAATAAGTTGAACCTTCTTCGGAGTCAGTTTGAAGGAGACAGCTGTGGAACTTAATTTAATTTATGGTCAAAACTTATATAGTTGTTTAGAATAATCCAAAAACTAAGCATTTGTCAGAATATGTCATGGTTTAACTCCCTTGTTTATTTTATTCTCAACGCTCTTCCAAACAACTCTATCAGTTTTGACCTTAAATTGAATTAAGTTCCGCGGCTACTTCCTTCAAACTGACTCCGAAGAAGGCACATGTGAGCCCATTTTGATGCCACATTGTGTAGTGAGTCTACAAGAGTCCTTGATAAGCCTGCCAATTCCTTTCAGGTCGACCGAAGCTACTTCGCTTGGACAAGCTAAGAGGTATCAGCCAAGAGACATGTACCTTCTTACAGGAAAAATCGGGCATTCGCACAGTAAGAAAAACTGTTTCTGCTTCATCCTCACACCTGGAACTCCGGCAGAAATCTTTTTAAGGGTTTTTTTTTACAATGTTTACTTTTGTCAGCCACCGTTGTGCGGAAGGACTTTCTTACTAGTTCGAGAAATTTCCTAATACGACTACTGCCAAAAATTTGCCACAAGTGTCTAGCGATCGCACAAGAAGATTTTTCCATCCAGGACTTCACAGCGTTCTTTAAGTATTTTTTTCCTGACGGTCAGTTTAACTGAAGCCTTCAAGATGCCAATCTGGAAACTGTAGAGCCAGTCTTTTGAAGATGGTCTGCTTCATAATTCCCGTTAATATCCCTATGTCCTGTACCTACAGTAGCTGCATCATTGAATGACTCGACACCTCGTTCAGAGGCATACTATATTTAAGGACCAGCTTCAACAAAGTGTAAACTCACGATAAAGCCGCTTGGCTGTCAGTACAAATAAAAGTATTCACGCCGAATATCTGACAATATAAGAGTCAGTTAGCCGTTGTAGTGGCCCAACATGCAGAAGGGAAGCTGAAAGTTAAAATCAGTGAAAAAATTAGCACACCCCACTTTGTCGTTCAGTTTGAATCTATCGGTATAAATTTCCGCAGCATCAGCACCTAATGATAACACCCTCGCTCAGTCCTTTCTGTTTGAGATTTGGGTTTCAAACTCCTGAGACAAATATGGGAGGGCATAGTCAGTGTCTTCTAAATTGGACCTTCTAAAAGGTACCAAGATTTTAGCATGGCTCAGTTCCGTCCTTGTCCAAGGATCATCACAATTAAGATCTACCTCTTTGCACCTCACTTACTGCGAGTCAATAGATTGATAGAAAGCGAATAAAATACCACCAGAACTGCCTTTGTGGAGGTAATACGGTGAGCCCGCGTTATCAATAAAACCACTAACGTACGTACTTTTTCAAACTTTTTTTTATAAACAGCCTTAAGTATGGCTGAACACAAAATTACGGCTCCATTTAGGAAATTTAGTTCTACTATACTAAATCGTGGAGACAATATGAGATTGCAGCTTCAATAGTCCTTTTACAGCTGTAAACCGCACACAATGCATTTCGAATCCTTTCTGCTGTAGTTTCTCTCCATACAAGCTACTATGTCCAGTATAATATCCGGATATTTTACTTTTGTTTTGAAGATATTTTACTTTTGTTTTGAAACTTAGAAGAGTTCCATTGAGCTTCGGTAGATCCAAGATAGGAACTCTATATGTCGTCATGAAAAGCAATAGTTCCGTTTTTTTAGAGTTTACCTGATTTATAAGTTCGACTAGCTAGCAATTGAAATCCAAGTTCCGAAGGGCATTCAAAATTGCCTGTAGGTACGGTCTCTTACGATCTCATTTTTGTGACAGAATCTTCTACTTTAAATTTTAATAGGTATCAATTGAAGAAGGTTTCTTTCTTCTTTGATGTTTACAAAGAAGGTAAATAAGAAGACTTCATTTTTAGTGTAAAATAGATGGCTCAATCCTTTCAAATTAAAAAGGACTTAGTATTCCGATGAATTCTGGGCAGAGCAGAGGTGATGGATCTATTCTAAAATCTCAGTAGATATTATTTGGCCTCTTTGCTTTGCATTAAAGGACCACAATATTTTCACGCTTACCGACTTATTTTCTCTATGGTAACTTATCTTCATTTCAAATTCAAAATTCCCGTTTTTACAAGCAAAAAAATAGGAACAACGGAAGAACATTCTTTTTTATGTTCAAAATAGTAGTTCACAGAAGTTTCATAGAAAGTCACTTTTCCCCAGCTTACGAATAAGAAATTGTTGCACTTTCATTTGTAAAAACTTTAACTCCGAATGTTAAATCGTTAAATTGATCAAAAATAGTGCAGTTTATAATAATATGTTTACATTCTCAGATTGCTGTATTTGAACTCTCAAAAGCTCTGCAACAACTTCTCTACAGCATCCTAAACGAAAACTTATTCGATTCATTCACCTAAATGCCCCCAATATTTTACTACCCTCTATTAACCTGAACAACACCCTTATTCGAAAAATGTATGTGCATCAGCGCTCTGCTCTCAAAACCACAATTTTAAAACTCTACACTCATTTCATGTATACCATCATTATTCAGCAACCTAATCCTACGCTTCCATTGAACACTGAAATGCACTCTCCATACCACACTATTCGAGCTCAGGGTCCTGTATGACCAACCTACATACATCTATATCAGTTTGAGTGAATGCTCTGCTAAGAGCTCTCTACTTTCTATTTTATGAGACCGAACTGGAAATCATTATATCAGCAACCAACAGCCGACTGACTACCTTTCGTTGCAATTTTTCGAAAAGCTACCGTCAAACGCCAAGCGCAATGTCAAAAGCACGAACGAACAAGTAACGGGGAAAATGCGCGTTGTGAACATAGAACAAGTAAAATTCCAAGAGCCCCCGGAATAGCAATGTGCGGTAATAGTGGTAAAATTTTGTTACGGGATTTGACCCAGGAACTACTGGGTCCTGACAGCTACGAGTTTTAACCCATAACAGCGATATATAAAAAGAAACTACATATCTTAATATAAAGTATTTTCCACCATCCATACAAGGATAATAGCGAAAGGTGGTAAGTTTGATGGTTGGTGGTGTGGTCTTCGAGTAGCGGTAAATTCGAGTGCAGCCATAACATGTGTACTTGTGGCCTAGAACTAGGGCTCTTTAGGTCGAGATCCATTCCATTTACTGTGAAGACTAGCAACGAATCCTGGAATGCTGACTGATGCATATCGCAGAGTCGTTGGACTGTTGTTGATGAAGTGGAGTGCACTTGGATAGTGAAGAGAAATTTCTACTACTTATTTAGTGCATCATTTTTTCTGCCTCTTTGTCGTACGAGAGTACATCATGCGTCATATAATTATTCTCTGGGTTTTATGAATGATTCGGAATAGTATAGGTTTTGATGGGAAAGATCCTTTTTGGAGTAAATATGATAATTAGTAAATGTGGCAGATTAGGGATGAAATACGTTGCTCTCAGTAATGAAAACATTAGCTGGTCCATCCGTCTCTTGTGGAAAATTTAGATTAATGCATTATATTATTTTATGAAGCGAAAACTTAATCTTAGGCATGCCAAAAATTCTATGTTGATGACATGAGAGGAATGTTTTCGTTTCTGTTCTCTCAAGAACTACCCTATAGAAATCCGGACTTCGGGCTATTGATAGAATTTGATGTCCTAATTCCTCCTAAATATGGAGGTCTTAAAGTCTTTCCAATACTTTGACGAAAAGCGAAATTAGGGTAATTGGCCTGTAGTATTTTGGACAGGTGTGGTTGCTTTCACCTGCTTTTTTACAATCTCAGCGGCCTTGCGACCTGCAGGTACATAACTTCGCACTAGAGCTAGAAAGTCCAGAAAATTTTGCGCCTGGTCACAATTGAGCCCATTCGATTCATGTCATGAAAGTAAAACACCTACCCCTGCCTGCATGTGGGAGTGGGATTGGAGTCATCCAAACAGTGCGGAAAGTGAGTATTTACGAGAATTTTCAATGTTCCGTGGTGTTATATGTTCATATTCCGTTTGGCTTGCGTAGGAAATTTGGCGCCAAAAGGTACTTAGCAAGCAGTTCCCTCAGTCTCACAGTTTCTGAAGTGCTTTCAATTTTGCCGCAGAACTCTTTCCAGGAGATCCACCAAGCTTTCCATATTTCTGATTCCTAGAGCCCTAGAACGTCTCTGAATTCATCCCAGCAGTTCTTGCGACCAGCTATTTTGACTAATTTGAAGAGTTTTGCGGTTGGCGATACGTGTAAAATTTTCAAAAATTCGAGTTTTTTATTTTTGCATAAATAATCAAATTAACATCTAAAAAATATGTTTGTAAAGTTTTAGAATGAAATACGCATTATTTATCGACTAAAAACTAATTTAAGTCCTCCGTCTCTACTCGACGCTCGAGCGCTATTGAATCCGTACTGGAGCGCTCGACCCTCGCTAGTGAGTCGAGAAAATTACCGCAGCTCTTTGACAACTAAAAAAGCTCGTCAAGCGTGTCAAGAAGAGCTGAGAAAAAAACGAATACTATGAACGTACTGAAGGACTTCTGTATGGGCCTGGAATCGATGGTTAGTTGATAAGTCAATGTAATCATAGAGTTTCTGTGTGTCAAAACTACGCGTTTTTCTCGAAACAACTTTTTTAAATTGGCGGCCAAGTTAATAATAATAAAGTGGAATCCAAATAAGATCCGCTTTTTATTTCAAAGTGATTTCAACTTTTGATTTAAATTTGATTGTATTAAATGACATTTTTCTGATTTTCGGAGAATATGTACTTTACGTTCAAAATCTTCCAAATCTGCGTTGAAACATCTCGTAATGTTTCCGGGCCAATTCTAATTCCACTAATCGCTTTATTACTTTACTCTGGGTATTGTCGGGATTCCTCCTTTGCCCACTATTTCTCTCCCATAGTTCTCGTAGTTGCTGGTATACTTGGAATTTTGAGAAAATCGATTTTATTTTCTTTGCATTTTCTAAAAGTAGCATATTTCAAGAGCATTCTCTGCAAATTTCAAACGAATCGGACAATTTTTCATGAAGATAAATAACTTTGAATGAAGTCGTCTCTATTTAGGGCATGCAATTCCGAAATTTCAGGATCTCGGGATTCTGACAGATTTTGGACATTTTCGGGATCCAAAATTTTTTATCGGGAGTCCCGAGATTTCGGGATTGATAAAATTCAACCCATTTTGGGAATTAGAAAGCAGAACTTAGTACTAAAAGAAATATTGTTTTATGAAAACGGAGGTGGAAGCCAGTTGTAATAAAGAATTACAACTAGCGTATGATTACATGCTTAATATCCCACCAAAAAGTATACGCGAAATATCTTTTTCAGCAGCTGGGTATATGTGCAGCAAAATCAGGTCTAGTTTAAATTTTGAAACTCTTGACGAACTATTTTAATTAAGAGCATACTTTCAAAACGAATCAGCAGTTTGAACCAATCGATATTATTACTTATCACTTATTTCATTGAAAAGCAATATTATTTTGTAATATTGATATGTAAAGAACTAAAAAAAATGTAGTTTTATTATATTATCATAACATCCGTTATCCTGATTAAATTTCAATTCTTTTTCAACTACAAGAAGATAAGAAGAAATTAGATCATAAGATTAATTTAGATGCAATTATAGATTAACGTCTTACTTGCTAGCACCCATGTATATATGTGCATAAATTTAACATTATAATGAACTTAACTTCCGGTTTTATGTATATATAATTGAAATAAAGTTTTAATTGAGTACAAATAAGCCAATATATATGTTTAAATTCCCTTAATATAGTTTTTTTTTATAAAATCCCGAAATTTCGGGACTATCTCGAGATCCTGAAAATTCTAATCCCGAATTTCAGGATCACCATTTCAATCTCGGGATTAATGCCCTATCTCTATGGCATAAAGCGTTTTTCGCATGCTTTAAAAGCATTTTTCTCGAAACTATGTTTTCGAAATCGATGATCACTGTAACTTGAAAACGGTTTTATCGATCAGCATGAAATTTTCCTCACTTACTTGATATGTAATTATCCTCTGGATGAACGAAGGATTTTTCGATTGGACGATATTTTTTTTCCAATAGCCGAAAATGTGAGTGAAATTTTGATCGAAAATGCAATTTTGACTTTCAACAACCGCCATTTTTCGAAAAATCAAAATCTGCCAAAGTCCTTCGTCCATCCGGAGCACTATGTTATTAACTAATAATCCCCGATTTTTTTTATTTGGTATGATCCAGTGACAAGCTACAATGATCACGGCCAAACATTTTTTTTGACCCTTCGAAAATTTACTCTATTTCGACTAATTTTCAACCTTGTGCCTTTAAAATAAAATAATAGCTTCTACAAATATATAATATAATAGCTTCTATATATATATAATATATAATATAATATATAATTATAATAGCTTCTACAAATATATTTCTTTCAGGTAAAAAAACATTTATTATTAATTACTTTAATGTGTGTCAAAAAAAAATCCTGAAAAAGAGCTTTTTCTGGACGTCCCAAGTGTACCTGACCCCTTAAACAGTGTGACCTGGGGCCGTTATTGGACTTAATAGTGTTAAAACCTCTGAACCAGCCCGAACCGTCAAATAAAATCTTGGTCCGTTCAGAGAGTTCCTCGACGCTTAACTTGACTCTAAGCTATCCCATTTTTCAAGGACAACCCAATGGTCTGATATAGGTAATTAGGCCGCATCATAGACATTTTACGCTTTGAGTACGTTTGCCTGCAACTTCCAATACACTTCAAATCAAGACAAGCTTTCGTCGCAGCATGCTACCAGCGTGTAGCCTGTCAGTAAAAATGTTTGCAGGAAGGCGTATATTGCATCGCATTTGGGAAGCGGATATCGCGTTTAAAAAATAATAATATGGAAGTTAAGCTCTATTTTCTTCGTAAGATAATAATGAACTATATAGGGTATTTAAACCTCTCTTAATTATTATGCTGCCTTGAAAGTTGATGATAGCTTCTTACCAGGAAACGTATAAACTTAAGTTTTGCGCTTTTCGTGTGAACCAAAAAATGAAATCCAAAAATTTCATGCTACAAAAGGGTTTAAATTTTCGCAAGCATGCACGAGCAATCTGCAATTGTCATTATTTTTAATGCAAAGTGGTATCTCCTTTAAAAGTAAAGAGATGGCCATATTGAAAACGTAAATACACCATTTTCCTATTTACGAGTACAATTAGACAGCGAAAGCACTTCCTTTTCTTCGCCTGAATTCAACATTTTCACGAAAAGCATCAGCTGAACTTGGAATCAGTTATATTTATCGTATTGACGCTGGAAAATCTATGAAACTATGCTTAGGTGAACCCGTGAACCGACGGAGTAGCCATGGCGTATCGTCACGTTGTGCGCTACGCTGACGAATCTATGAAGCGACGCTTCAATGGACAACAGGAGGGAGGTTGAACTTCTTGTCGAAAATTGTCAAATTTCGCCCCCTTATTCGCAGAACTTTCACTCTCTGCGGAAATGTGCCTTTTCACTGCTAGTTTCTTGGCCAAACTTTGCCTTTTTTTTGCGATTATCGTCCCAGCTCAGCTTAGCCGTTCCTTCTGTGGGATTATCTGTCACCAAGCCTGTTTACAATGTGCAACACCGCCTTGTATTCCGCCAGATATTTTCTTCATTCTTTACTTGGCTGGGGCCTGTTCCTTTGGCTCGCTCAACAGATTTAAGAAACTCCTCCGCTTCGCTGAAAAACATGTTGTTCGAGTCCAGGTGTCAAATAACTACAGCTTGTTTGAGGTTCAAGTTCGAGAAAGCTAAGTCAAAAGTTTTTTGCACATTTCATTCTGCAAGTTTCAACATAAAAATATTGTTGTGACTATCTTTATTTCTGCCAAACATTTTATATAAATAATTAATAGTTCAAATTTTGACAGCATTTCAAAAGTTAAAGAAGACACAGTTATTTTAGGCTGTGTTTCAATCTATAGAGCGATCACACTTGACACTCTTTGCACAAACTAAGCTACTGATAAAACAGAAAACTAAAATAAAACACTTAAAATTCAAAGATCAACATAATAACTTTAACTTCCTCACCAGTTAATATAAATAACTCATCTTTCAAAAACACACCACATTCAATTCAATTACAAACACACACCTTCTGCAAATCTGTAAATGAGCGATTTTCAAATTAAACCCTCCTTCAAAGAATTAATAAATTCTCCTGGTTTCGCTGCTTACTCATTATCCTTTCTCAAAACTCTACTACCATCAGTCAGAGTAGGATCTCATTGTGACACATATCCTTCTGGGCCACAAGGATTCATAATTCATATACTCGTTTCCGGTAAACCATACGTGATAGTCAGTGTACATACAAAGGAAAATTAAAATGAGAATCTCGGTTCACTTCACTGCAATTAAATTCTTCGCTTGGTTATTAAACGTTTGCTTTCAGTATGTGTGCAGGACCCTTCAGTGACGTATTCGGCTCATCATCATCATCATCGTCATATAAGTCGTATTTTGAAGTTGGTATTGTATAAGTGTCCTTGCTCGCTTGAAACGGATGCAGTTAGAATACTGCCTTACGCGTATGTCATCTCTATGTACGAATGTTTTGCGGAAAAGCTGCTTGGAAAATGTAAAATTAAATTTCATTCCACCCACCTAAACTCATTTGAGCCTGCAGCGATATGAAGCTCTTCGGTGCCATACAAAATGAAAGAAAACAATTAAAGAGCCAGAGCTGTGGATGTAATTTTCTCGCTTCTTGATGATTTTGGCTGTAGAATTAAGATATGTCTCGCCGACGGCAGCAGGAGCAGTAGCAGGAACAACAACAGCTGCAGAGAAGTAGCTCATATGGTTCATCATCATCTTACTATCCGTACAGACCGTACAGAGCACGACATACGAGCCCACTAGACATATTAAATAAACTCGGGAAAGACGTCGTTCACTAGGACGAAGCTCAGCATAAAACTATATATGCACGAGAAAACATTCTGGCTAAAGAACTTCCTCGAGCACATCTTCACGATAATTTTTCGATTTTGTGTTCGTTGTATGTCATCCGATGTGCAGACGAGCTCGTCGAAGAGTTTTCTTGCAGTGCATTTGTTTCATCTAGTAGTAGATTTTATCAGATGTGTATAGCAGCATATTCACTGTTAACGGACATCTGCAGCGCTTGGCAATTTTGTTGTTACTTTAGAAGTTAAAGTGCAATTTCACACAACTTTTGACTTTATTGATGCATGGTCCTTTGAAAGAGTCATTTAACTTATCATTTGACCCAATTTAAGAGGCATTTGAATGAGTATATGTAAATGAGTTCTCATAGCAGCTCCATTAGTTAATGGAACTAAAATCGTGTCATTTTTCAACATGCAACAGTTAATGGAAATAAAATCGTGTCATTTTTCAACATGCACCAAGTCTACAGTAAACTATTCAAAAAAGTATCTGTGCATCTAGGACATCTTTTCACAAAAACACGTGTTACTTTCTTTTCGTTTTGAATACTTTATTTAGCTGCTTAGATCGACGAAACCACCATAGAATCTTCAGTGTGTGTACTGCCCTGTGGACACAGCATTATCTTTCAGCCCTGACTCGATTCCAGTTACCGACACTACAATCAACTTATTCCCGAAAGCTGCTTCCTTTGACATCATCTTTACATCGCTTGCTGCAAGCTCATCTGTAGTTTATCAATTTGCTCTTCTTCTTTGCAATCGTTTTCTTTTGTTGCTACCATCGTTTTAGTTTCGCCATCACTATTTCAACGTCTTTTATGTGAAGTTAGTCCGTTTTGGCGTTCTGAGCCAAAACTCTTTGCTTCCTTTCACTTGCCTGTCGTGCACAACTACTACTCGTTTTACTTAGTTAAGGGCGCTCGCATACATTCACAAACATGTTACTGCCAGCGAAAATGTTTTTAGGATTTTATTATTTCGTTTATGGTAGAATGCATTTTGCTTTGTTCAATTAAACGCTGCAGCTGAAGGAATTTTTATTTTTCCTCTAACAGGTTCCTTTTACTTCCTCTAACTCGTCGCCGTGTCATACTTTTTCACTTTGCTAGTTGAACGGTGAGAGTGGTGGAATGAGAACGACGACTAGCAGATGAGTATAATTTGTGGAAGAAATGCTCTCAACGATGGTTTCACAAGAGTTTTGTTTCTCACAGTTGCTCAGGCTAAGAATGCTATTGCTGATGGAGAAATTTCTTCCTACTCATAAAATTCTTGATGGAATATTCGACGATTAGTTTATTGTTTCCCCTTCCATAGAATCTACTTCTGTATGTGATATCTTGATCCAGAACTATGCACTACTTTTTACTACTGTTCGAAGAAGAACATTAGTATTAGTTAATGGAACTAAAATCGTGTCATCACTTTATATATATATATATATATATATATATATATATATATATATATATATATATATATATATATATATATATATATATATATATATATACATATATATATATATATATATATATATATATATATATATATATATATATATATATATATATATATATATATATATATATATATATATATATATATATATATATATATATATATATATATATATATATATATATATATATATATATATATATATATTTCATCCAAAAATCTCAGGAACGCGCCATCCGATTGAACTGAAATTTTCAGGATACATTATCAGTGTACATGCAGAATAGTGCCAAGTCTGACAAAAAAATAATAATGTTTAACCCTTTGGCGCCGGCGCCCATTTTAGTGATATTTTGAATATATCTATTTTCTGTCAACAAACAACTCTCGCAAAAATAAAATTTATGGAATGAGTTTTGAACGTGTTCTAAATGTGAATATGATAAGTCTTTTGAAATTTTTTACCCTATGTGTGCGCTTGGCGCCTAAAATGAGATTGGGAAGATTTGAAAATTTGTGAATTGCGATAACTTTACGTTTTTTAAACCAGAACGTATTGTTGTTACTAAGTTGTAGACTCGTGTGGGTTACGTGCTGGTAACCCTGCAGCTACAGCAGGCATTGAAAGTGAAAACCTTCAAACCATCGACTCTCCTGAAAAATTTTCGTCTTTTACAGTGAAAACCAACTCATATAGAAATCTTTTGCTTTACAACTAAAGAAAACTTTTGAAATCTCACATCGGACAAGGACGGTAACACTCCTTCAATTTACCTATATTTTAAGCATCAAAAGCTTCTGTTCACGAAAACTCACGACCCAATTATCAGATACAAATAAAATTCACAGACTGTATTTGTATTGAGTAAGACCAGGTCTGATAGAAGCGATTTGTAAATGCGGGCAACTCTGTGCCAGTGGTGCCATCTTGAAAAATTATAATGAAAAAACCCGACTTTTTGCCCTATGAACTCTGCTTCAGTTACAACATTTGCATGAAATTCACACAGTAGCTGAACCTTACTCTAAAGGCCTCCATTCACGAGCAGCCCATCAGTTCAAACGGCCTGAGGCCAGGCCAAAATCTTACCGTGTGTGGGAGAACTCGGTAGAACTCATGGACTTAAGGCTCCAAATTGAATTTCCAATCAATCCAAAGTCCATGGACTCAGGCCACTCGGCCATTTTTTAGCTCGACCGTGTGTGGGGAAATAGTAGACCGAGTTTGGACAATCCATTATATGGGCTAGTGGTGTGTGTTGAATAGAGATGGGAAATAACTGTATACATTAGTAACACGTTCCAACGTTACATTTTCCGACGAGTAACATGTTCCAGTAACATGTTATTTTTGGAACGATATTCCTGTGAGTTATATTGGAACGCACAACGTGTGTTATCATACACGTTACTCGTTCCAATATAACGCACAGTAACTAATACGTTGTGCGTTCCAATATAACGCACAGTAACTAATACGTTACGAACGTTCCAAACTGTCTATCGAGTTTACTCAACATCGTGTATTTGTGCGTTCCTGTGCAAATCATCGCCAGTGAAGCTAAAAGCACTAAAAATATGAGTTTTTTGTGAGCTGGCGAACAAGTACAATAAGGAGGAGGCCAATTACCGAAACGATTGTCGCATGCTCTTGAGGCCGCTTATGATGTTTCAAGCGTTTCGTTAGGCGTTGCTTGTTTTTGATATGAGTAAAGCGTTCCAAAAATAACATGTAGTTTTCAGTAACATGTTCCATTGGGAACATGTTACAGAATTAGAACTATGTTATTTAATGTGTTACGTTAAATAACGCCCAACTCTAGTGTTGAAGCCTCAGTTCAAACAACGTGGCGGTCTTGCTTAACACGCTGACGTGTAACAAGCTCATTGACTGTTTCTGTGATTATTTTATTCAATCGAAAAATTCAGTGGTTGCCATGATTTTGTTTTGGAAGTTATCGATCAATATAGGTCACATGATTGTATATTATTTGTATATTAAATATAATATTGTATATTATATATTTTATTTGACTCAAAGCCTGCAACCGCTTGCTAAGTACCGCAAAATAGCGGTCACTCTTTCGTGAGGAGTGATAGTTTACCTCATATTAGTATTCTTTCGTTTGATAAATGGGGTGACGAACTGTAGCAACGTGTTATCCATTCATTCATCCATTCTTAAATAATTTTGCCAATCAGAAGGCTCAAGTGTGAGCTCTTTTACCAAATTTACGTGACTCATTTGTTTCTGTTCGACAAGCCATCCTTTTTCCACTTCCATTTTGGTTTTCGTTTCTTTGTGTAGCTGCAAGTCGCAATTGCAAAAAAACTCCTCCAGATGCTTCGGATCCATTAATAGATTAAAAATAATTTTTCCTTCAAGTTTATCGTTATTTTTTTCTAAATAAATGACAGAAAATAGAGTGGACTGACTGGATCGAAGCTCTATCGTGAGTGGTGAGCTAAATAGGACTTAAACCAAACGGACTCAAGCCAATTGGACTCAGGCCATTTGGATGTGTTTGGAAGAAATTTGGTTGAAAAATTTGGTTGGTGCTGCCAGCTATGGTAATTTTGGTGTTTTGGGTTTTGAAAATTCGCTCAGGAAAATAAAGCTTTTTGTCGCATAACTTCCAGTGTAGTCATAAAATCAAATAGAATTTTATATGATATATGGAACATATTATAGGCATTATTCAGAAGGAATGTGGTAAAAAAACCATTATAGGGTTGCCGGCTATTGTTGGTTTTGTATTTATTTACAATACCTTTACTAAGCGATGTTATCGTAAATTTTTCAAACGGTTATGATCTTGTAGTGACAGTAAACAACAAATATTAAGTTTTCGAACATTTGAAAACTTTTGCGACTTGGAATCCTAAATTTCTTTGCATATCTATAACTTCCAATGCAGTCATCGGATCAAAACAAAATTCGCAGAGTAGATTGATTTCAATGAGAGGGAAGTGTGATATATTTTTAGCTTTGATGCTAGCAAAGGGTTGCCAGCACGATGCGTTTTTTGTTATTTTCGTATCAATACATGTTTACATTAAGTATTCATATGGCGAACATTTACAATGAAAATAAGTTACCAATTGTTTAAGTTTCTAGAAATTGTTTAGTTCTAAACATCTTTCGTTTTTAGACCCGAAACATCTTTCTATCCCTGTAACTTTTGACGAAATCATTGGATAAAATCCAAATCGATAGAGTTATTTGATTTTGACGTGAGGCAATTGTGGAAGACTTTTAGTTGCAGTGCTGGTAAAGTGTTGCAAGCACTAAGCATTTTCTTTGTTTATGTTATGCTATGCTGCTTTCAAAGTTTTGCAGTGTTTGACTTTTCTAAATTTTGAAATTCCTGAAATCTCTTCAACCCTATGAGTTTTAATTTATTGTAAAGATCAAAGTGATTTTGCACTTGAAACAGGTTGGAGCACGTGTGGTAGAATATACACTCAAAATCTGCACAATTCTTCTACTGTTTATCGAACATTAGTATTTCTAGCGGTTCAGGTGCACTCGAGTTTTTTAAACTGAACTTACGACCCTCAGTCTTCTTCAGTTCTGCAGTCCCTCTTGAATCCAACTTAACCTCAGTTCTGTCTAACTCTTCAAAAACTATTCGGCTATGGCAACATCTTTCTTTTTTCCTCTCCTCGCGCACAACTTCATCTTGGCAGAGACGCTTTCATTACATAAGATATCACACTAAGAGTGCCTGGAATACAGCGTGATGATTAATTCTCGTCAGATGGCATCCAGAATGAGTTTGGAAATCCAGCCGCTCTCGAACCGTTCAGTACGGAAGGGGCTTAGATTTGGCAGGCGGTACCTTCATAAATGACTGCCACGAGGGGTCTATATTGCAGCCAAAGTTGCAGGTTACACTCGTGAAAGAATCATTGGCTAACGAGTTCGCCAACTTGCGGACTGCATCCCCTATGGTTGTTGGATCTGAAAAGGTGAGTACAGCGTCAGCTTGAAGTTTCGCCCAATTCCTCACAACAAGAAACAAGTAGGCACTGAAATCGGCAACTCTGCCTAGTGCTAGTAAGATGCCCGCAGTTAGCATATAAGTAAGGAGTGCTGTGGGCTGTGGGCTGTAGACACTGCAAACTTGCGGAGATGGCAGAAAATGGAAAGACTATCAACAAAGGTTTTTTGTGTAGTAAAAATTTTATTAAACTGCTTTATTAAACAGGTCTTTGTGGAATT
This sequence comes from Nemotelus nigrinus, assembly GCA_947369275.1. NCBI lineage: Eukaryota > Metazoa > Arthropoda > Insecta > Diptera > Stratiomyidae > Nemotelus > Nemotelus nigrinus. The sequence continues at coordinate 55,261,734 of OX376375.1, forward strand.
AGCGTTGCGGAAGGACTGGGACTCCGGTGATAGATTGAAGCATTCTTGATTGGGTTTTCTGGATAATCTTGATGTTTGGTGGGCGAGCATCTCCTCAGATTTGTAAACCATAGGTCCAAATTGGCTTTAGGACAGACTTATAGATGAGCACTTAAGAGTCGAGAGAAAGTTTTGGCATTCAGGAAAGTTTTGGCATTCATTGGCATCTATTTGGCATCCATTGAAAGTTTATAGATTTGAGCTACAGTTGTTGATTTTTTGCTTCAATATGCGTTCGCAGGTGAGCCTGTCAAGATGCATTACTTCGTTACTTTGAGATATAGGTACACTGTTTAGATATACTTGAAGACAATCCAGTTTCATCAACGTGAGAGTAATGTGCATGCATTTAGTTTCGTTCATTCTGATTCTCCATTTTGCTAGCCATTCTTCAACAAGTGCACTTGCAGTGTTCGGGATGCCATAACTGCATTTGAATCAGTACATAAAAAAGCAATGTCATCCGCAAAAGCGGCAAAACAACTACGTTTGCAGTTATTTGGAAATCAGATGTGGAGATTGTTTAAAGTACCGGTCCCAAAACACTTCCTGCCAGCATGCACACGATATTTAGCGGTGAAATAGCGTTTGTATCTCATCTGGAATGTGCAGTCGGTTAAGTTGGAGGAGAGTATTTCAAGGAATCTTTTCGGAAGCATTGATTTAATTTGGAAGACCAATCCTTCATCCCAGACTTTATTGAAGGCTTGAGTTAAGTCTTAAAAGACTACTGAGCAGTACTTCTTGTCTTCGAATGCTATTTTAATAGCTGCCGCGATGGTGCTGTGATGTCTTCCAACTCCGAATTGATTTTCTAGAATTTTTTTTTACATCTGCTAGTATTTGTAGTAGCTCTCTCGACCAAACTTTTTCGAAAACTTTGGCGATTAAAAGACTAATAGGCTTGTAAGACTTCACTTGAGAATGGTCTTTACTAGGCTAGGGGATCATTATGACCTCGCCTGTTTTCCAAGTTTCAGGATAATGTTCCATTTGGAAAATAACATTCAACAGATTATAAAGCCAAGAGAATACTATCGGTGGCAACTGTTTGAGCATGCATTGATGATGGGGTTAATTCCCGAAGATTTTTTCTGAATAATGATATTTTGAATGAAATTTCTTTAGCCGAAGTCTATTAAATGGAAAGTCGCATATTGCTGAGGTTAAAGGTGTGAAAATCTTATCTATGTAAACTGCGAAGGCGGTGACTTTCTCTGCCTCATTTCAGGCCCATTGCACGTTGGCAGTTTTTAGTGGAGCTTTCCAAAGATGAACAGAAAAATTAGTGCAAATATTTCCTACCAAATTGGACGATAGGAAGTGGATCCTGAGAGTCTACCTGAAAAAGCGAGAAAATGGTCATCTGGTGATGCCAATGTTCTCAGTATTCCGGAAGCAAAACTACGCTAACTGAAGGTTATCAACGTTAATTCTAGAAAATTCTTAGCCTGAAGGTATGTAGTTTAATGAGATCAACTTGCAGCATGCCCAGGTTCCGTCTATTCTTCTTGGCAAAAACTTGACAAACTGCAAGCATTCCCCTACATTGTGCTTGCACAAGAGACATGGATTCAAGGCAACAGGATCTACGATCTCCGTTCATCCAAAATGGCAAAAACCTTTTATGACGAGAGGTCAACGAGTCCGAGATCTTGTGTTTTCGTTTCCAATCTGCTCCAAGCTGGCCCTTGTCAGCGCTCAACGTACAGTACCGGAATAGTGGTAGATCGAAACGATCAGTCGTTGATTCAAGATAACTTCCTTTTGAGTCCTTACTGCTCGCACCAACACCGGAGCTGAAAGACCTGGTTCAGTACGCTGAGCTCGACAAACTAGAACTTTTAATGCATTACAATGCAGTACATCAGTTGAAACAGCAACAAATGCAACACCAGAGGAGAAAGACTCTTTAATGTCGTACCCTCTGCGGGGCTTATGACTCTAAATTCTGAAAGTCCTTGCATCTTTGTCTCCCCCACCAAAAGCGCGGCCATTGAAATATCTCTTTGTCTAACTAAAAAAGTTAGACCAATAACTGGATGACATGTATCGAACGAGATCTAATTCTTGGACAGTTGACGTTCTCTTTAAAACCCAAGAAACACTTGCTGGGCTACGTTCAATCAACTTCTTGTTGACACTGAGTTTCCTATTGGTATGATAAAGTCGCCGGAGTAAAAAAATCTCTCAGCCATACTAGGAAGCTATTAAATAGGCTGCCCGACCAGTAAGACTGTTGTTTGGTGGAACCGAGCACGATAGAAAGTCTTAAAAGATACCAGAAAACTCCTTAGTCGAGCTTGTAGAATGACAGTCTCACAAAAAAAAAGCTTATAAAAAATTGGTGAGGGCCTTCTAGAACATTCAAATCGGTCTGTGAGGGACTAGAGGGAGCAAAGGAGACCTCGAAACTGTTCAAGGTCTGAACTGTACTCTCTAAAACACCTAGCTGGTGAGTTTCTCTAGCCCAAAAAGGAGTCTACACAGCGCTCTAAGTATTGAAACAAAGAAGGCGTCTGTAGCTCTGACCAAATCTCTTGCCTTTCTCTGCTATTAGGGAACGCTGATACACGGCTAGATCTGGGGTCACCAGCGAAGAGGTTAGAGTCGCTATCATGTTTTTCGAGAATTTCAAACCACCGGCCTGGATTTACTCCGTTCGCCTGTGATAAAGGAGGGTATTGACCAACTGAAGGCAAATCTTAACTCTTTTTCTGATGAATGTTCCGTCACTTTGGCGATAGCTTAAGTTACACTTACAACAAAACTTATTTAGATCCAACGAACTTTAGTTCGTTCAGCCTATCATCGCTTATGCTGAAATTCCTCAAGGAACGTGTTGAATGACGAACTAGGGCGCTTAAGTCTAATCCTTTAAATGAAGAGTTCTTCAGTTTCCAGAGATGAGGGAGCAAATTTGAATGGTGAGTATGTGATGGGTTATTCCTAGACATAGAAGGAGCTTTTAACTGTTTAACTATCACGAAATGTATGGCTATTTATTCCGTTTTGTAGATTCATTCACTATTATTACCACTAGAGCTCTCTTTTTTTATTCTGACGCTACTAAATCAAATTACCTCCTTGTTGTTTTTTTAAATTTCATATGACTTCTGTTCGTATTACTATCAAGTAAGAATATGTATTGGACTGCGCAAAATGACATTTTTCTTTAAAATGTACGTTTATGCCATAAAAATTCTCATCGACAATAATCTAAAAAACTATCAGCAAATCACAGATTTTCAACGTATATTAGTTTCAATTCGTTTGTCATCCAGTTTCCTTGCTTTTTTCTTTGATTAGTTGTTTCTTCAATGTTTCGGGACCATTGTCCAGCACACCTATTTTCCTTTTGTCAACTTTTGTAGCTGTTTGCTACGATTAATTTCCATTTATGGTTGTCTCTAGTAAACCATCGAACTACATACATGCTTTTCTTCTAGTGTCTTTTGTGTTATATGTATCTTTAGACTCCGACACGGACACGAATAGAAGCAGACAAAATAGTCAAAAAATTTATATGAGACATCCTGAGGCGTTCGGACACGAATTGATTAGACATGAAACACAAGCGGAAACATTTATTCCGTTCGTTGGTCCATGAATGATCCAAGTCCAGTACTAACCTTTTTTGCAAGTGAAAATCAATAGAAAAAAATTATTGATGTAAACGTCCACAACTGAGATATTCTTTAGTCCGTCCGAAAACAGTACCTTTCGGACTAATCGGACTAATCGGACTAATTTTTGTGCTATCTTTGCTTCAACGAAACGAAAATTACTGAATGCAAATACTAATTTCAACGCTTTTACATGAAGTTATTTATGGTTTCCAGTCATAGTCAATAATGCCATTAACGCCATCTGTTAGAAAAGACATTTTTACTAATGTTCGAAGAACATTAGTATTATAGTATAAAATTCATATTTCTATATATATATATACATATATATATATATATATATATATATATATATATATATATATATATATATATATATATATATATATATATATATATATATATATATATATATATATATATATATATATATATATATATATATATATATATATATATATATGTATATATATATCTATCAGCAAAACGATTAAGGGAGATAATCTCTGGAGTGGCCGATTCGATTGAACTGAAATTTTCGGGAAACGTAAATGTATATAGTAGGTAGGTCCATGACTTTCTCAAATTCAGATATCCTAAACCTTTTGGCGGCGGCGAGCGTTTTAGTGAATTTTGAGGCACTCCTATATTTCCAAACAGTGTAAATTTTCGTTAAACAAAAGTATTGGGAATGACAATTAATTATATTTTAAGCTTGTCAATGATAAAGAATTGGAAATTTTGAGCAGTGTGTGGGTGCAGGGTGCCTAAAACTAGGCAAGGAATTTTTTTCAAATTTTGATTTGTCATTACTTGTAAGAAAAACAATGGATCATCGTAAAAATTACTGAGCGTATTGATATTGACTAAAATTTAGCACATATAGATTTTCAACATAAAGCGGGTAACCCTGTAGCTGTGGCAGGCTGCTGAAAAAAAATCATTCAAATCATTGACCTTCCTGAAAAATTTTTGATTTTTGACGAAAATTTCAAATTTTTGATAAATTTTATCCTTTGTCCTTCATGTCAAGATAAAATTTTCAAAATTCCGATTTGCACAAGAACGGCAACCCATCAACAAATTACCTCTATTTTCAGCACTCGAAAGTTCTGTTCACGAGAACTGACGACCGGATTATCCGATCATAATGAAATTTACAGGACATATTGGTATTAGATAGGACCAGGTCTGATAGAAGTGATTTTGAAATGCGGGCAATCCTGTGGCAGTAGTACCATCTTGAAAAATCACTGAGCCTATAACTTCCGACTCAGCCATCAGTTTTTAACAAAATTGGATATTACTCTATGTAACGTTTGGTGAAAATTTGGTTGAAAAATTAGTGTAGGGCTGGCAGCTGTGGTGATTTTTGTCTCATAAATCTTGCAAATTTGCTCAGCAAAATAAAGCTTTTTTCCCTATAACTTCGGGTCCAGTGTAGAAATCAAAACGAGTTCATGCAGTAAATTGACCTTAATGTGAAGTAAATGTCGTAGGAATTTCGTACAAAAATCATGAAAGGGCTGCCAGCTAATACCCTTTTTGTAATTTTGTGAAATTTCTTTACTGAGCGATTATGTCATTAGATTTGCAATCGAGAATGATCCTGCAATGGAAATTAACAACAAATATTAACGTTTTAAAAATTTGAAAAGTTTTGAGGGTGGTAACCCTAAAATTCTTTTCACCCGTATACCTTCCAGCGCAGTGATTCAATCGAAACGAAATCTACTGGTTGGGTTTAACTTAACGTGAAGCAGATTTGGTATATTTTTTGTTTTGCTGCTGACACAGGGTAACCAGCATTAGCCATTTTCGTAAATATTGCACCAACAGATGCTTCAAATTACGTACTCATATGCAAAGCATTTGCGATAAAAATAAGAAACCAAGTTTTAAATTTTCCGAGTTTTGAGCATTTTTCCGATGGCAGCCTCAAACAACGTTTAACCGCTGAAACTCGATGAAATCTTCCGGTGAGAACGTAATTCAAAGGATAGGTTGATTTAAGTATGAGCTTGTTAAGGTAAACTTATTGCTGCTTAATTGGGAAAGTGTTGCCAGCACTGAACATTTTCATCATGTGTGTTATAGTTGAGTTTTGTTGCTTAGGATAAGGAATGGTTGTACAAAAAAGTGTATTACGTCTTCCCACATTTTTTTGTCACTCAAAAACAATTTCTTCGAAAATTAGTTTTCTAGCGGTTCTGATGCGCTAAACTTTTTTTATTTCAACTCTTTAATACTTGGACAGGTGCAATAAATGCAGCATTATGCCTAAAATCTTCTTCTGTATTTGAACATTTTGTTCCGAAAAATTATTTTCGGTGTTCATGCACTTTTCAATAAAAACACTTCAAAACCTAAAACCAAACATTGTGTCCTATGCATGTCACTGATATGAAATCAATATACATCCATTTTTTAAATAAATCCATTCATACTAATATTTAGCTATCCCACGTTGGGCGCGCATATGCCAAATCGATGGATCCTTTTCCATCTCCGAACATCATCCATAACGTCAAAGAGCATTACTCAATGTTCCCGCTGGCGGCTACCACATCCATACTGCACGAACTCTACAAACATAAATCAGAAAGTGAAAAATAGCTCGAATCGCTTGTTCGGTGTTCTTATCGCTCAGGTCAGAGTTTAATGATATCTGAAAATGTAAAGTAATGAAATTATCGTTTCAAAACCGTAGTTCGAATATACGGCGAAATTTATTATGATCATATGATGACATTGCATTTAACTCCGGCTCGAATTTAACCAGATACACAAAAGTGCACGGATAATGTAATATCTGGCAAATTTACGGAGTTGCACAGACTGAAGTGAAGCGTAGTTGAACGATCGCCTCGGCTACCGTGCCTACTAGCAACGAGGACTCTCCGCAGAATATTGGCCCGGTGGATTTGTAGCAGGATATTTATCAGGTTTCTATACGGAAATCATGCTTACCTAAACAGGTGATAAATATGCATAAAGGCTTGGCAGGCCTGCGATAAAACGCTGAATATTGAAACGCCCACGATTTCCATGCTGAAATGTCGAATTAAATTTTGTCGGAAAGTTCGGATGGTAATATAACCGTAAATACAAATTTATGAGAGACTTCGGCACTCGGAGGAAAATCATAGCACTGATGGTATACACCGTTCAAATTTTTCCTGCTGCCGGAAAATTATTCGGCTGCTACTGGCAGAGCTTTCTCATTGACACGACGGTACATACCCGGTCTCATCATGATCGTTAATTAAATGAAAATTTGAATAATGTTTATTCGTTGAATCGCATGTAAACAGTTTGTTTGTATTATTAGACATAATATGGTGGCAGAGTTGGTATTTCCTGCAAATTAAATAAACTTTAATATTTCGCTTGGGTATGCGCAACTCATTCGGCTGGAACTAATGTTGTGGGCGTTTTTCTCAGTACCGTACCCACACAGAACCTCAACTCTACGAACTAGGGAACATTCATTAAATTGAAACGGGTAAATATTTAATTAGAACCATTGAAAGGATATTTGATGTGCCGAATGCATTTAGGACGGAAATTGGTAAATTGTTGTATTATTTCACTTGATAAGCAACAATTCATAGTTGAAATTGTTTGGAATTCTGAAATTAGTATCAATACAATTTGTGTGTGCATACAATGTGAATTCCAAACTGTCAATTGGTGATTAACTTGATATAGGATTTTCTTTGTGATAAGCGTATCAATAAAAATGATAAAAAAACATTTATCGTTTACAGGCATTAGGTGTAATGGAAAAAGTAAAAATGCAATTACTAAAATTTTACTATCAAAAATGCTTTATTTCAATTTCATGAATTCATTTATTTGTCAAATACAATGCAAATTATAATTAATCACTGAACATTAACATATTTTGTTTCCTTTCTTTTCAGGTATGCAATACAATTAATCTCATAAAATTAATTTACGAAAAACTGGAAGTGTGTATGTATGCTATAAAATATGTCCCTTATGTTTAAAATTTCATAAAAAATGAAGAAGTGATGTCAGATTTAATATTAATATATATTATTCATATCATTACTTTCAAGGCTCTAATTATTTGTTAAAAAACTAATTATTTTATTGTGCTCTTCGTCTGTTGCTTTCAGAGTTATAATGACCTCAATTTTAAGATATTGTAGCGATTTGAAATAGTTGGGAAGGCGTGCCAGACACTCAACCATACCGAATTCCAGTCAAGGCTGACACGCATTTCTAAGGTACTCTGCCCCGGGAGCAGAGTACCCTAAAAATGGCCGTGAAGGCCCCGCGTCCGTATTGGTGGAGCACCGTTTAATACTTCACCGACGGATGCTAGTTTGCCGCTTTGCTAGCTCTACGCGGCTGGGGTGGGTAATTAGAAAATGTAGTGGATTTACTCCTAGAAAAAGAGGACGCTACTTATAATCCATCTGTCATGAAAATATATTAGCCGCAATTCGACAGTTGAAAAAGGGAAGTGGCTATTGTCCGTAAAGGACCAGTCATAGCTGTCAGGCAAGACAGACCCAGCCGAGACTTGTCAAAGCACGTAGCTAAGGATCTGAAGAAAAGGGAACTGAAAACCTGAAAAGAAAATCAGGGAAACATGAATCTGTATAGCGATCCTGAGGAGAGGCATAGGCCCAGGCTCCTGTTGATGGTGGGGTCATGACCCCAGATGTTGGCGGCCTCACACCGCCCACTGACTTTGGCCTAAAAAAAAGAATTGGCCGGAGTCCTTCCTAAATAAATCAAATAAAGAAGACTATGCCTTCAAATAAAGAGCAGCCAGGCCATCGCGAACCCTGAAGTAGCAGAAGTCCTTACGGCCCTTCGCCCAATAAAAAGAGTTAAACTTTTAACAATTCATTCACTCCTTTGAGCTTTATTGCACTCGTTTGGGCACCAAATCGTTTACACCATCGGTAATTTTCAGAGCGCACCTGCACACTTTAATGTAACTCTAATACTCTCATGTAAGCTGAACTTTTCGCGTTTAGGGGTATTCTACGAGGGGAGACCCAAAACACAGAAATTTCGTCATAACTTTTTTATTTCTTAATATTTTACACCTAATTTTGATCACTTTTAACATATTTTCCATTGACCGCAACGCACTTCTGCAAACGACTACCCCATTGTTCAAAACAGTTTTTTAATTCACTTATCGGGATGTCCATTAGGCCTTCCAGCAATTTTCCACGAGGAGAGGTAGGACTCTTCCATTGGCTTTATTGCTGCTTTGTTTCGTGGCCGTATCAATAGCACCACGATTCATCACCAATAATCACGCTTCGAGCTGATTTTGCAGCGTAAAATATGCCTGAAGTCGACGCTCCCTTTGCTCGTCTGTGAGAAGGCGAAGCACAAATTTCAACCCTTCTCATGTGCAAATCTTTGGATAAAATCCGCTGAGTTTAACTCCATGACATTCCAGATATCACTTAGATTTGATCAGTGGTTCGGCGGTGGTCTTCACGAACGAGGGCATTGGTTTTGTCGACGTTTTCGTCAGTTCTTGAGGTTGAGGGGCGTAATGAACGGGGTTGGCCTTCCACTCGAAGACTCTGGTTTTACTCAGGGCAGCATCCCCATAAGCAATCTTAAGCATTTTAATAGTATCCGCGGGCAATTTACTCAACAGTAAATAAAATTTCACAGCCGAGCGTTGCTCGCGGCAATATGCCATCGCGTCTTCGGCGAAATGGAAAAAATTGTTTCAACAAAATTGTTTCAACTCATAAGTCGTGGCCCTAACAGACTTCTTGTGGAACAAAGGGTTCCTCCACTCTCCCTCCTCACTGCAGCCCAATTCGTGTTACTTTTGAGTCCCCACCAGTGATGCCAGATCCAGATTTAAGTCTGGAGATTGCCAGAATTTCACAACGTTTTATTCAAAATATCCAAATTTTTTCACACTTCTACTTAAACTTTTATATGATGAATCTTTAAGCAAAAGTATGAAAAAATCGCATATTGCAATTCAAAAATTCAAACAAAAAGGTACAGAGTTTGAAAAGCTCAGCCTGCGGCTAGCCCTTTGTCAAATTCTGCAATTAAATAAGCTATTTCAAAAAGAACCCCCAAAAATATTTTGCCCTAATTTGGAAATAAGAAGGTTCACGAAAATAATACGCAGCAGTTATATTCAAAGCGATTACTTAGAGAAAACAAAAAAGGAGGATGTTTAATTTTTAAATGAAATGTAATTTTTACCATAGGGTAGCTTTTACTTCGAAGCTGCAGTGAATGGACTGAAAGATTATATTTTAGTTTTTAAAACGAACTGTTTAAAATTAATTTGAACATGTGAACCAAATATATCAGTATCAGTTTCATGGATCCTTAAAATGTTGTTTTGAAAAGACAACCCTCAATTATCGCACTTTGTCAATGTTTTCCAAACTTAATAGAAATATCGGAATTGCAGAACTTAGATTCAAAGTGGTGGAAGCTATGAAATATTGAATTCACCGATTTCGAAACCAACAATGCTGAGTTATTTGGGAAACAAGTGGCAACAACTGAAACATGAAAACACATGTCAGCTTTTCCAATTTTGAGGACTTTTGTTTTTCACCTATTATCCTAACCCAATTTCTCCGCATATGTAGAAAGAACTTTCTCTCAAATTAAACTCAATAAACGAAAAAAACAAACAACCGATTACAAACAAATACTCTAAGTGGCATACTTTTGTCTGAAGAATATTTAAAATCAAGAAATGAAACCTGTGCAGGTATAGAATTAAATGAAGCCCTTAAATTGAAATTATTTTCGGAAAATATACATATATTTAAATATAATCATAGTAAGCAGATAATAAGTATTATGAATTATTTATTTGTCATGCATTGTTTTTTTATGCTGAAGGAACTGGTTTTTATTAAAACGATATCGTTTTTACCGAAACGAAGCTACGTTTTTCATTGAAACGAAGATCCCAAGATTTCTCCAGATTTTCTGAAAAAATGTTCAAGACTTTCTGGTTTTTTTTCTGGCAGCGCTGATCCCCACTCGAATCTTCGAAAATTCTACCACGTCCCCCTTACACGACGGCAAATTCAAATCGCCGCATACCCCGTAGCATCTGTCAGCCAAACGGATATGTTCCTCCTCCTGTGGGGCTCGCTGATCAGTACGATCTGAACCCTATGTTCGCTGACTAGCTGCGTGAGGAAGTCGTCCGCAGCTTTGCAGCCCTACAAGTAGATTTGTCCTTCCCTGCTTTTTCTAGGCATTGAGTGCGTCTCTGAAAACCCGACACGCACTCGATCCCATTAGATACTTGGCATCTTTTTCAATCTACTCATCATATGTTCTCATTGATTTAGTTGTTGATAACTGAGAAAGATACCTCATTTCTTCAATCTGCATTATTTTAATTGTTTCTCAATAATTTTGAATGGAGTCCAACGATATAGATTAATGATCTTTTGGTGTTTCAAAAAAGCACGTTTTGCAGCAAAAAAAGCGAAGAAAGCTGCAGCCAATATGACAGGACAAAAATTTTGGTGCCGAACCTTGTTTTCAAATACTTTTTTTTCAAATGATTTAAGATAATTTGAACCACCTCTAACATTCTGCTCCAAGACCAATCTCTACCAATATTCATGTTCTCCGAAAAACTCCTAGCCTCATTTGTTTGGGCCATTTTGTCTAAAACAGCAAAACGTGTGGTAAATGTTAAAGACTGCTAAAATGTTGATTATGAGGCTCAAGCTCAGTTTTTCAAATCAAAGTGCTGGCGACGGTAAAATTTTCTAAAATCTTTTCGTCCGTTTTCTCTTTGGTCTTCTCTAATTTTAAGAGTCAAAATAATAGTACGGCACACGGCAACAAAGCGTTTACTGCAGGTCATTGAAATATAAATTTCAATAATCTGTGGACAAAGGTAAGCCGTTGCATTTCGCTTAAGCATCACCAAACGTAGTCACCAAACGTAGTGATAATTCAAAGAATAACCGCAAAGACCGATTCACTGACCGACTAACAACCATTCAGTTAAAAACAATATTTCAAAAATGTTTTTCTGATTTTTCATGGTTTTAAAAATAACTCTATTTCTTTAATACTTCAATGGCTTTAATGGCACTGAGAACAAAACGACAGTGCTGATTTTAATATAATAAAATATTTAGTCCTGGCAGCCCTTTGGATTTGTGATCCTTTAGTGTCTTCCCTTCGATTATTCTTTTTGGGAATGAAAAACTGGAGGTTTAAGAATTTTGAATATTTTACAGTCTAGATTGTATCCAGTGTGGCCAATTTAGCATTTTCAATGCTAGATTTAGCACTAATTTCATCCATTTAGCATTGAAAAAAGGTATTTAGCATTTAGCACTTTTTATTAGCATTCAAATTTTACGCTAGCACTGCTTTACATGAACGTTCAATGCATTAATCATTGCATACGAACACTATCATTTAAAATATTTGTGCGGCATAAAATGATTTCAATTTGCTATCAATTACCGAGCTGGCAGTGCCTCCATTTCTGGCACATGAGAATAATGCATATCGGGGAATACCGTAGTTCTTACTTGAAACGTCAAACGTTTCACATTTCAATTAAAATTATTTTGTAGGTACTTGAGAAAGACAAATTCGGTTGACATTGTGCCACAAGTTCCCAAAGCAAGCGCAACGATCTGCGATCAGCCGTAGAACCAGAATGTATCTCAAAAAATTGAAGCTCAAAAGTAGGATTAAATTATAAACTGTATTAAATTAATGTCTACAGCCTAGCTTTTTTCCTCCACGTAGGCTCTACAAACAAAAAGTGCGTGCTGAATGGGTCACTAATCCTATGTTTGAGAAGTGGATTGAAATCAGCGGTGACATAGTGAAATGCAAATATTGTACTTGCATTTTAATGCCCAAACTGTCGGTGCTCAAAGCACACGGTTCTTCAAAGAAACATTTAAAATATATTGCTCCCTTTTGCAATGGTGTGCAACCCGATATTCCATTCAAACGTGTCATCAGGACCAACGAAGTAAAAATTAGTGAGCTTAAAATATCATTATATATTGCATGTCACACATCGATCAGATCGGTAGATCATTTGATTTTATTGCATAAAACAATATATACAGACAGCAAAGTTACAGTTTCGCTAAAATTAAAAAGAAGTAAATGCAGTGCAATTATAAAAAATTTAATTTATGCATATTTCAAAAAACGTATGTCTGAAGATTTCGATGAAGGATTTTACAGTCTCATAATTGATGAGTCTACTGATATAAGTAAAACAAAGTTATTAGCAATAGTGATAAGGTATTATAGTTTGTCCTTAAAAACTATTGTCATTTAATTTTTGAAATTAGCTGAGCTAGAAGATTGCACTGCAAATGGAATTGTCAAATCAATCGAACGAACTTTAAAAGAATTCAAAATTAGTATCCATAAAATGAGGGGATTAGGTGCAGATAATGCTAGTGTAATGGTTGGTATAAATCGAGGTGCCATAAAGTTATTACAACAGCAGAGCCCAAAAATAATATTAATTCCATGTGCTTGCCATTCCATACAACTTGCTACTTCCAATGCTTCGAAATGTTTTTTGCCAAGCCAAATTGAATACATAATTTCAGAAACCTTTAATTGGTTTTCAAAATCACCTAGTCGACAACTCCATTACACGACAATATATAATGCTATAAATCAGGGTCACAGCCCACTAAAAATCGTAAGGGCGTGTCGCACACGCTGGTTATCTATCGAATTAGTAGTGAAGCGTATTATATCACAGTGGTTGGAGTTACAAACACATTTCCGCATTGCTAGTTTGAATGAAAAATGCCAGACAGCTGAAATATTGTCAACAATGTATAACTCACCTAGCAACTTTGCATATTTTTTGTTTCTTAAATCAGTTTTATCAGAGGTTCAACATGCAAATAAAATATTTCAAAGTAACGCGGTTGATCCTACGAAAGCTTTACAAGATTTATATTTTTTGATTCAATCATTGTGTCAGCGGATATAAAGACCAATCGAAAAATTTGATGCCTTCACTTCCCCTATAGAATATTTATTGCCGAATCCATATTACTCCCATGAATTTGAAGAATATGTTAAAAACCAGCTTAGTGATGGCAAAATGAAAAAAGAAAAGGAATAGAGTTTTAGAAATAACTGCAAACATTTTTCAGTAAAACTTATAGAAGAGCTGCGACAACGTTTACCAGTTAATGCAGGAAATTTAAAAAAAATCCAATTTTTTTCTGTCGATAACTCATTAAGAGTTATTAAGGATTCACTAAGAAAAATTATACAATTTAATAATACGGATTATACTTTTGAACAAATAGAACGTTTGGAAAAACAATGGAATAATTTAGCCTTTTCCATGGCAGCACACCAAAACGACTATAGAATTTTGGTGTGGGGTCAAAGAATATAAAGATTCATTAAATACAAATCCTATCGAAGAATTGACAAACTTAATTTTTCCTTTTTTATTATTACCTATATCTAATGCTGAGGTAGAGAGAGTTTTTAGTCATGCAAATTTTATTAAAAATAAACAACGTAATCGGTTTAAAATAAATTTGCTGACTTCTATTCTCTTAACGCAATCTAGTTTAAAAACTTTAGGAGTATGCTGCCATAATTTTGAAGTACCAGATTCGATTATTAAGTCTTAGCTCCCTTTATGACGACTATAGTGATTTATCCGTAGAGTCAGATTCAAACGATTCGGATACTGAAGAAGATGATTTTTAATTGTGTGCATTACCTGCCTATAAATAAAGAAATTGAAGTGATTTGTTTTATTATATAGTATTTTTAACAAATATGTTTGAAATAAATGTTTAAGTTCTACTTTTTTGTTGTTCACAAATAAAAAACTCGAAAAAGCTACATGATCTTTAATTCCTTTGACACAAAAAGGAGTTAAGCATCAAACTTTGCAGTTTAGCACTGCTTTTAGCATTTTTTTCGGAGCCATTTAGCATAATTTCAAAATTTAGAATGGCCACACTGATTGTATCTGGAGTTAATAAACCGAAAATTTAACATTATCTATTTCCAATCATTAATCTACCTAAAGAGACTTCTTTGTAGAGTGAAAAAAATCAACATAATTTTAAGTTTGCTTTACAGTCTTTAAGGGGGTATTCTGGTCTAGAAATTTGATCCAATCGATTTTTTTTTGTTTGCATATTTACAAAGTTTAGACCTTTAAGAATAAGCTTTTAAAAGGATTTTCGGAAATTCGAATTATTTTTGGAGTTACAACTATTTTCGTGACACGCCAACTAACTGTCCGAAACGAGACTCCTAGTTTTAAACGCGTTTTTCTCGGAACTACTTTTCCCGATACGGTTGACATGATATCTCCAATTGCAATAAACCGATTTACGTGAAATTTTGCACAAACCCTTTTAACACTATTGGTTATCGTCTGACGTTGGGATTTTTCAAAAAAAATTTCTACTATTTATTAAAAATCCCCAAAGTTGAAAAAATGAGGCAAAAAAGCGACTTTTTTTTACATGGACGCCATTTTTTAAAAAAAAAAAAAGTTTTTTCAAATCGCCTACGTCAGACGAATTTCACATTCTTCTTATTACAGAATTCACCTAAAATGTATGTTTCGGACCACCAGGCAGGTTGGAATCATGTCAACCATGGGACAAGTTTTTTTTTGAGCCTTCACTTCGCCGGCCTGTCTCTACATCAATTTTAATTTTTTTTATTTTTTGAATTTATTTTTGTACTTTCAAAATGTTAATAAAAGACTGGTAAACAAATATATCCCAAAAATGTTTGTGGTTTTTTTTTTCATTGCGTCCGTAAAATCACCTTAAAATCAAGCTTCTAGACCAGAATACTGCCTTAAAGCCAAACGAGTCTACCCTCCTTACAAATATCCTTAGCTTTAAACCTCAGACACTGAAAATGAAAAACCACCTTACAAACCACAAAACCGACCCAAAGAATTTCTTAAACCAAAACACAAAGTAGGAACAAACTGTTGACAATTCCATCGTATCCCTTCGCCTGGGACAACATATTTAAAAGCCACTGGCATGCATGTCTACTCTACTTTGCACATAGTTTATTTCCGAAATCATACATACTCTTCTGCTTCCCCTATTTTTTCTTCTATCAACACATGTACAACTCTGCTCCTTGAAACTCCGGTCTAAACGACCATTAAGACTTAAACTTTCCCTCATGCTTGGACCATTTTCGATCCAAGTTGCATGCACATACAGCATTCTACTTTATTATTAATGTTTCAATAAAACGAAAAGCGTTCATTAACATATTTTGAACATTTCGTGCATACACAAGTCCAACTAAACTCCACCCTTCCCGGCTCAGCTTGAATCGAGTTGTTCTTTTCCATTCCATTTCGCAAATACTGCTCTCAAAATGCCGGAGTACTTATTTGCCGCAAATTTCCCGGGGACCAAGAGAATCTCATCTAAGATCGTCTGTGCAGAAAAAGATGCAGGAGGTAAAAACCATGTTGCCGTCCATTACGACTCCTTTTTGGTCTTCCGATGAAAGAAGCCTTGTCTGCAAGAAGCACCACTTTACTTACTCACGAAATCTTCGAAGGCCCTGTAATGTCCTTGTCGGAAAAGCGATAGTAGCAGAATATGCACGAAGAGGATGAGTAGTAGTTGAATATAGGAATGGAGTAATATTTCATGATGAACATCTTCATCTTGGTCCGTTCTGGTCGTATTAGTTCTTGCCGTTACCAACGACTTCCTTTCGAAAGAATAAATTTTGAGCTGGAAGTGTTAATGTTTTGTAGTCAATTCGACTAGTTGCTTGTCCTTATTGCGATGTTTGCGTAAGTAGTTGTATTTGGTATCCTCCTTTTTTAAAAATTATTTATAGAAAATGGCCTATTGGTGATATACGATAATGTGGGTCTGCGACGGAGCTTTCAGATACTATAGACTGAAATGTTGTGCAAATGGTACTTCGGGGAAATATATTTCTGTCATTTATTTTCGAATGCAAATGAAAGAGTTTCAAAAGATATCGTTTGAGTTTGGGAGTTTTGCTGACAGTAACATAGGTCTTATTGATCACTGCAATAATTTTTAATGTTTGCATGGTTTGCAGGTTTCTATACGGTGAACAAAGTAAAGAAAGTTTTCATCTTATATTATTTTGATTAAAAAAATCACAAATGTTTGCTCAAAAATGAATTAATTTTTGCACAAATCTCTAAAATGTCATCCCATTTCTAGAAATAGCTTCAAAAGACGAGTGACTCGAGTAACGTATGAAAACAACTCCAATCTAACCGCGCTTCATCTGCTTGTAGTCTACCGGTTAACTTCTTCCAAAATCAAAATAGAGCTTTACAGGCATGAAACGTAATTTCTACAATTCCGCTTCCATACCAATTACATTTCACAAAGTGAATTGAAGATACGAGCTCACATTGTTTGTTCAAAACTCTCGTATGTCCGGTACCCAGATGCAATGTCTGCACTTAGTGTTTACTGCACGAACACATGGGAGCCCATTCTACCATTTCGCATTTTTACAATATGCTCGAGGTGGAGCCATTTGTTTTCTTATGTCCTTTGCATCGTATTTGTGTTCAATTCAGCTCCCGATTTTTTCGCATGCTGTCGTCTCTCAGTTTCTTCCACACATGGTGGGAGATGCATGGAAAACTACCTGTTCGTATAGGACATATACATAGAGACGAGAGACAAAATATCGAATAGGGGTTGTAGAGGGAGGCTTCGTAGATGTCTCACGTCAACTTGAAAAGCTTTTAAGGGAATTGAAGACGCAGGTGAAACTAAAACATTAAAACCAAGTATTATGTTTCTCGGTGAGCTGGAGCTGTACTGTGTCCTGTCGTATCCTAAAAGCAAACACAGGAAAACCCGAGTGGCTGTGACGAGAACCGACATGAAAAGAATGAAAACGAGATCGGTGAATGGAACGATGCCTGATAATATATTCACTGAAGTAGCAACAAGATGAAACATCACAGTTTAGATGGAATACAAGATATGATGTTGATGATGCTTATGCTGTTGCAGATATACCATTGATGACGATGATGATCACAATGATGACTACTATAGTGATGACATTGAATGTAAAATTTTCCTTAAGGGACCTTTTTTGTCCGTACCGCAAGAAAACGTTCAGTCGAATGAAGCGCGCTAAAATAAGATAGAATCTTTACTGTTTTACATTATCAGCTACCGACTAATATAGTTTTTATTATTCATGTGCCTCGGCCACGAAATTGTACCAGATGAAATGTAGAGTTTTGATGAGTGTTTAATGAGATTTTGTTGCGTTGTAAAATTCAATGGCGTTTTGTAAAAAAAAATACTTGCCCGTAAAGTGATGTGAAGATGTAAAGTTAATTTTTACTATTTTTTTGTGAGCTGCACTAGTTTAAATTTTTTTGACAAACGCAATAAAGCTATAATAGCTGTCATCTTTTTCTTATTTAGAGAAGACTCTCCCCAATTTACGGTTCTTGGAACCTGCGCACTGCTATTTTACATTAAACAAACACTTACTATTTACTATATTACATGTACGGTAAAGGTGGCAATTTTTTCCAAACTTAAGGCGGTTTTTATAAGATTTTGGGGTACTGGTTAGGTTCTTTCAGGACCTTTTAAGTAGTTCATAGGTCCTTTCGATATTTTATAGATTATTTTTAGGTACTTTCTAGGTTCCTAGAACTTTTCAGGTTCTTTTTATTGTAACTGTAATATTACATGCAGAGCAAGGCCGGCAATTTTTTTCAAGCCCATGGCTGCCAATACGGTAAATTTGCCCTGCTTTACGTACTTGGTGCGCTGTCAATGCACAATGTCTCAAAATAGCATGTTAAACGTCTATTTTGATTTACTCCTATTCTGTTTCCGGCTCTCCTCCTAACGTTGTTGATAATTTTAAAGACCTAAGCGTAATATTTGATCCGAAGCTTAAATGTGATAATCATATTTTATACATTGCTGCCAAGGCCTCTAAATTATCAGGTTTTATAGTAAGATCTTCCAAAGCCTTCATTAATATTTCAACCTTTTTACACCTCTGGCTATCCTTTGTTGACAGTGTCCTTGAATAGCGCTGTCGAGTTTGGTGTCCTCATTATATATATTTGAATAATATGTTGGAGTCTGTTCAACGCAGATTTACTCGTACTTGATTCTTTAAATTTTTGGCTTCACTATCGTCTTCATAATGATCGTCTTTTGTTCCTACATATTTAAGTTGTTTTGTTCTCCTCAGTAGCCATTTTTCAAAGAGTATTGTTTTGCAGCTTAAAAGAATTTCTTTTTACCTTTTAATTGTGATTTTTCATCTTGATTTTGTTTCTTTTTTTATACATTTATTGGATTTTTGTATCTGTTGAATACGATTAATAAATAAATAAATATCTTTGAAACCTTTTGATTTTTAATGAAACTATAAGTTTTTCGAAAATTACATAGACAGGTTTTTGTGCAAAAGTCCATCGTACTTAATAGTGTTATCCGTATTACACCCGTAATCTTAGAGCCATCAATCCAAAATAAATAAAAAGCTACCCTAATAATTGGAACTCGCACATCTGCTTGTCTCGAATGGTTTTTAGCCTGTGCAACTAGACACCAATTTGCTGCTTCCTGATATCGACATCTAACTTCCGAAATCCCTTGATGTGCATAACTACTTCACACATCATTTATCTTGTGTGAAGTCATTCTTTGCCCGTCCGCCCCCAGAAAAATCCTTCCAATTTCGCATGAAGCCGATTCGCCCATCTCTCGACAAGATAATCGAAATATTTGAAACGTGAAATTCGATTAAAGGACATAACCGAGCTCAACGGCCTTAACATTTATATTCCATTTCATATACACAATAGGCGTTTTGTTTCCCTAATACCTTTTTACATTCTCCTATCACCTTTTCGAATCATCGTTGTCGTTCGTTTGGCTCGGCCATTCTGCTCGGCTTTCTTGGTCCCAGTTTGCGTTTCAGGAAGTCACACTTGCACGTAAACCGTTTTCCCGAAAGAAAAACATTGAACGTTCCATTTCTCGGAGGCCATGTGCAACTGGCTTTTGCGAAAATGTTATTTCTGGTTTATCTTCCAAAACAATCTCAATTAGATTTTATGTGACATTGAGGACTAGTAGCGCTGTATAGGCAATATAGGTCGTCGTAAACCGAAAAGACATAGTCGTTTCGAAGACCCTCTCTACAATCGTTCGGTTCAGAGACCAGCTTCCGGGCAAATAGGGCTAATGAAACGGGATGTGCTGGAATTGAAGAGAAGACGATGCAGCAGCAGGATTGCGAAAAATGAGAAAACCTGTATGTGCGTTCATATCGGTTTCACTGCTGAATACATAAATGTTATGTCGGTACCTTAGGCGGATCAAAGTTTGTCCCAGACGAAATATAATTCTCCTTTCGTTTTGGTCATAATACACGACAGGAGGTGAACTACGGCCAGGAGAAAAGGATAGAGAAATAAAGACACGTCGTCGCCGGAAGAATGACGCTTGATGTCTTCTCAATGGACAAGCAATTGTTCTCGTGGGACATTACGTAACAAGACCTAGCCTTTATTTTTTCGACAAGGCTCGATTCAGTACCAACTGGAACATAGGACAACGGATGAAAACATTCCTGAACGGTATCAAAATCGAATGGGAACCATAAGACGACGAAAACATGATTTTCGGGACCATTGAGCGAAAATGTATCGGTTACAGTTCGATGAGTGTAATAAGGATAACTACTGCGTAACTAGATTTGGTTCTTGTTAAAGACTTTGATTCAACCAGCTGGATTTGATGAAATTTTTTTTAAAGATAGTATTCTAAGGTTTCAGTGGGTATTTTGGCCTAGTGATAGTATCTGAGTGTTACATAATTTCGGGAAATTATGATATTTATTTATCCGTAGATTTTACCCAAAAATTGTTTGAAATTAAATTTTGATATAGTTTTTCGATTTGAAATGCCAGAGATTGTTTCAAAAATTAAGCCCTCACTTTTTATTAATGTCAACCTGACACGAACCACTTCCTTACAGCATGTGAGTTTTCGACTCCTACCGTGTGTTACCATATTTTTCATAGCTCTGGATTAATTATTTTTCGTAGTCCTTCGGATGCAAAATGTTGAATTTACCGGCCTTGGGTATAAATACCACCTTAGTGGTCCTCCAGGCTGCAGGCATGTGGCTTAGCACTAGACAACCTTTGTAAATTTATATAAGCCAAGAAACGGTTAGCATACCTGCCTTTTGAAACATGGCCGGACCTGCAGACTTGACGGGGCTTGAAGGTATCTAATTATCAGTCTAATGACAACTTCAACAATATCATGCAGGTTCGATGCCTGCTCAGCAGTGAAAGGGGTGGAGTTTTCCAGACAGCCCGGGAAATGGGTGTCTACTAAGATCTTCAGCGATTCCGAACTGTTGCTTGTCTAGTCCCTATTCGGTTTACACACCAGGCTAGGCATGACAGGACGTTTAACCAGCAGATTTCGGAGTCTCGTCGCTGCCGAAGTGGTTTCAGCTCTACCGCACAGCTCCTTCCAGGAGCTCCATCTGGCGTTCCGAATTTCCAATTTATGGAGCCTAAGGACGTCTTTGTAGTTGTTCCAACATTCCCTCCAGTCAGCTGCTTTGGCTAACTTGAAGAGTTCTCGTGCTTGCCTTCTGCGACAAGCCAGGTCCCTGTTCCACCAGGATGGCATGAGTTTGCGCTTCGGACAAACTTTGAGACAGGACCGTACAAAAGCTTTTACAAGTTTACTTAAGAGTGTGTTTACCGCACCCTCTAAGGCAGCTACATAGCCAATCTTAGGAGGATGCGCTAAGCCGATTCTTGGATTACGAAACGGCCGAAAAGGGCGAGTTAAGTTGAATTTTAACTGTAACTAATGTAACAGTGGTGAGAAAATGATGGGCCTTCAAGGACCCTCCAATTTTTTATTAATTGCTCATTTAAGCCATTGTGCATAATAATGCCCATCATGTTTTCATGGCGAAGTCCTTTTTAGATAGGAGTATTCCCTCAGTTTGCTACGACTAAATTGTAAATAATAATCAAACCCTCGAAAGACTCAACTCTGTTGTTGATGTCCATGCTGCCCCATACGGCGTGATGCGTGTTCGCATCCGCCCCACGAGGAGCAATTTATTCCTGGTGAGCGACTCTGCGGTGAGTTTTGTAATCTCCTCCGACGGAGCGGCTCTGTCATGTGCCATGTATGCTAGGAGGACCCGCTCTTCTTCGTCCCCTTGCATGCCACCACTGTAATATCATCCGTGCTGAAATTAGATAGGAGATAAACGTGAATGTTTTTCTGCACCAGCATAGCCTTTTCTATTCTCGCTACTGCGGTGGGGAAGAAAAGATTGAAATGCCGTGACATAAGTCCCGCAATCCGGCCCTTCGCAAAGATCCAATGTTCCTAAACCAGCGCCACGTCAAATTTACCTTCGTCGAACGTCAGCGGTAGTTCGGCCGAGGCCAACTTACTGCCGTACAGATCGATCTGCAGTATCTTGAGTGCTCGCCGCAGCATCTTCCTAAACCGGCACCTCGTCTTTCTGGGGATCGGCCGCTGTATTCTGCAGGTCAACAGTGCCCAGCTCCCGCTCGATGTGCTAATAATACCATCCTTCGGGTCGCGTTTCTATAGGCGCAGGTAGACACTGCCTACACCGCAAGCCATGTCGAGCAGGTCTACAGTCTAATGTAGACCTGGTCCCCGCCCTGTGCTACCGATTTCTTCGCATCCAGGATCTTCCAATCCTATGTTGTAACATCCGAATTTTGCCTTTGCAGCACTTCAAGGCCACGGTTCTGCTACCCGCGGTATTGTAACCTTTCGCCCTAGGTAGTTTTGGCAAGCTTCCTCTGTCCACAAATTCCAGTCGAGCTCCTTCTCGTTGCCCCGGTAGCTTCGGGACTACAGCCGTACACCAGCGCAACGTGAGCGCGTCATTGCACTTCATAATCTTAACACCTCTGAACTAGCCCGCCCCGTGAAACGTAGTCATAGTTAGTTCAGGGTGCTTCCCCATCCGTCAATCATTTCATTGAGCAGGCCTGACTCTACGGTCTTCAACTATTCAAGCGACAATTAACCGAAAGAATTGCTGCGATCAGTAAGAGCCACGATAAGGTGCTGTTTTGTCACATCGCTGGCTTTCATGACCTTCTTCAACTTCGACGTGGATGGTTGTTGGACCCTTTGCCGACTGGTCTCATTTTTTGGCTTCTTGGTCGTTGGTTTTTTGTCCTCAGCGGACCTCTGCCTCTGGGACAAGCTCTGCTCCACCTTGTTGTGTAAAACAGAGCCTTTAAGTGTGAGCTTTTCTTTCCCAGCGAAATACTCACGTCATTTTGCCACCGTCGTCCGACTCCAGGTTAGTCGATCCTTTTACTTCGGGGATAGGGATGGTTTATCGCTGAGCCTGTCGGCAATGCGCAACGCCGCCTTGTACTTCGCTATCGCTTTCTTGTCCTCCTTGTTCAGCTTGTGCCTGTTCCTCTTATGGGGACCAGCATCTTTGCCTCGTTCAGGCGACCACTAACTTATAGGGAAATATTTATATATTATTTCCATAGGATTTAAGTTCCCAAAGCAATCCACCGTTTAAAAAAAATTATTTTGGCAGCTATCACGACGATGTTATGCTCATACTTCCATAGTTCTTTCTATTCGACTTATTACTGGCTCCAAGCACAAAGTTTTTTCGTTGATATAATATTGATATTATATATAATATTGATATAAAATTGATTAAGCTGCTGTTAAAGTGGTGGAAACAATATTAAACCATACGTAATTCGTAAAGATAACGATACTAAATTAATACAATTATATGTACCCAACAAATTACTCGTATTCTGCACCACAAACAATTATGGCCGCTGCAACTGTCGTACTAAACATGGGCCGCCAGACTCCGAGCATTATTACAGCTTCATTGAGAGTCGAATTGACAGGTCGACAAGACAGGCGTAACCGAACAGACCCAAGTCTATATAACACTTCCTACAATCTTCGAATTGTCAAAATGATGCAGTCGTCCCACAGGTCACTTGGACTTTATGATACACTTTACCAACAAACCAGACATTATGATAACTACACCGAACAGGTGCTACCACGAACTCCTTAGGCTCTCATGTCTATGCAGCAATTATTTCACTCATAACAATTTGGTTTCGAATTATTGTCTAACGGAAAAGGCATATGCGCCACACCCATCCACCATTCTCACTCGTATATCTTCTTTAATTGTTATGGTTTGCGGTTCCACTAATCACTAAATTAAATTTGCTAAGGAACAACTGTGCAGAGTAATGAACATAAATAAACCATCGAGAATTTGTTAATGTGGCCTCGCCAGCTTGCACGCAGCGAGCTATAATTGCGCTAATATTGCTGCTGGTTTTTCTAAGCTAGGTAATGGAAGCAGTTAAGTAAAGTGGTCGTTCAGCCAGTTTGGCTTATCTTCCTGAGTAATACTTCGTGTCCGTGCACGACACCAGCTTCTAGACTGCTTAACTGCTACGTACTCAAAAGTAACAATTTACCAAAAATGAATTTCGTCCAATATACACACATAATAGTCCGACCGTCGAAAACGATGCATATTCACTGGAAATGTAATTTCCATTAAGGTTTAATTGCCCGACAAATATACATCAAATTAGCTTCCTTCACCAGGACGATCAAGCAGGATGTCTGTGTTGGCCGAGTAAGTCAGTGCGCTCTGAGTGCTGGCACAGAGCTCAGTACTAAATCAATTTCAAAAGGGGCCATCATTGCGAAGTTGAAAAACCGACGGATGACCCCGGATCACTTTTTCCATATTTTTCCTGCTGGCAGTTAAAATGATTGTTCCGAGCAATTACGAGCATTATGTACCGTTTGAAGGATGAGCACAAGCCAGTCAGCAGATGCGACGAAACGGGAGGTATGTAAGCCGAGTTTGCTTCCACGAAAAATACCTGCAGCAGACTTCGTCGCGACGATGTACATATTTGGTTTGTACTGAACTGGAGGCCTCTTGCTTCCACCTTCTGACTGCCACTCAAACCACTCGAAAGGTGAAATCAAACATATGAGTGGTACACGTACAAAACTCTCATTTTGCCAGGCACATATAATTAAGTTTTGGGTCTGACAAGTGGTGGTTGCAGCGAGATGTGAGGAGGCTACGTGCCAAGTTTTCTGTGTATCCTATTCGAACGCTAATGCAAACTGCAACCCAGGCACAGCCTTGTCTATATATGAATGCATTCGTGGCAGATAGAGACAGACATTCTGTATTTCTAAAAAGTTTGCGATTTTGTAAGCCGCAAGTCCTGAAATAGTTGCATCGGCCATCGTAGCGTTCACCATACTCTTCAAACTCTTCGAAACCGAAAACAAAAACCCCATCATGGCAGTAGAGTCGTACTCGAACCAGCCCAGTTCGGCCCTCAGCCTGAATGGGCTCCTCTGTGCGCTCTTCACATACCGCTCATATTAATATATAAATTATTGCCACCTATAAATGTCAACCATAAAACATAAGACAAAAGGAAAAGTTTTAACCATGAGGTCAGAAATAATAGCAGCTCGAGCAGCATGACTCTCTATACCTCTTTCAGCTTTCCTGTGTTGCACCGTCACCTTGCCGGCTCTCCAAGGTTCGTGGTTAACTCGGCAGACCAGACCATATGCGACACATACAGCATCTCGCGATATTGCAAGTCAAGACCATATTGGCAAACACTGAGATTTCAGGGCAACTCGAACGGCATAGTTTCTAAGCTATCTTAAAATTTCGCAATTATGTCGTGCTACGATGACGGTCATATCTATACATACCGTTCTGCTGGTCTTATGTGAGAAAAAGTCAAGAGCACAGCACAATGGCAAAGCGAGGACGAAGAATGAACTATCTTTCGCTTCCAGATTCGAAGGGTGTGTCGACATCATATAAAATATCAAAGGGTTTTTACAACAATAAACTACTGGCAGGCGCAAAGGAAGTTTAAAGTAGTTCGGGTCCGTGACAATGCTAAATGGAAAATATCCTAGAGCGAAGATAAAGTAATCGTTTAATTGGACCATTTCGTATATGTGTATTTAAACGAAACTGTTCTATCTCGGCCGGAAGTTTGGAAATTTTATGACTAGTTGACCAGCTGGTAAGCTGTTCATTTGACCGAGTGAGATTGTAGTAATAATAGTTTTCGATGGCATGTAAAGATGATAACAACGTGCCGTTTGTAATATATGTAATTATGGTCCTGGGACTTTGGGAATACAAAGAGGAGTTGCTTTAACCAAATTAGAATTTGTGAAGAGCTATTTTAGAGTAAATTCCTAGTAACTGAAAGCTCTCATGGAAGACAAATTGTTAATCTTTAATGACTGGGTAGACTGAAGAAATTTTATCTGCTGTGACAATACGTATTTAGGGAGCAAATTCCATATGAACTGTTCACATATACCTAAAGATTGTATGTTATTCATATTGTCAGATGGGTGACAGTTACTCAGAAATGATATTCTTGCAATTCAATCAGGGTAGGAACTTATTAAGATCAACTTCATAGGTTATTTTTTTCGCTAAGAACCAAATAACTTCTGGTGACTTCAACGCGAAACACAAGGTTTGGAGGTCTTGAATTATACCACCTAGGAGTAGAGCACAAAATATTTCAACCGACCAACCAACGCTTTGAGCGCCGGATATCAACAAAGTTCTGGAAGGGAATCTCGAATGGAATACTTTCAAATCCCGGAAAATTTGAAGCATATTTCGATCTGCTCTCAGATAATTCTCCGGTCATCATTATTCTAGACATGACGTATCACTTCGCTTGCTGTAAGCACACATATTCAAACAAAACCAACTGGAATGCATTCAGATGATACTTCATCAACTCAATATTTTTAAGATGTCAATTCTGCAGTTTATCTTTTCAATCAGGATGTCTGACAGACATTAGCCACTGAAACCCTGAGACTAAATTGCATTTCTAACTTCGGAAAATAACCTACTTCTCATCAATTGGAATCCTAGTACAGGAAAAAATACTGGCACGAGGACATTGGCACCTACACAGGTCATTTCAAACTAAAGCACAACTCAACAAAGTTCCTAGAGAACTTAGACTGGATTTTGCGAAAGAAATAAAGTTTCACTTACTCTTGGATAACGTCACTACCAATAAATATACCTACTATTTGCTATGGAAAGCGATTTTCAAGATTTCAGGACTCACAACTATCCAAAACTTCGGCTAAAGTGGTCCAAAATATTATTGTTGCTTGAACCGGC